>NDXB01022549.1:348324-470746 GCA_002631895.1 Agapornis roseicollis
GGGGGGGGGGGTGGGGGTGTTAACCTCATAATGCCTGAGCAATGTGAAATTAAATTCCTTGCAGTTTCAGGGCTCTGATGAATTGAAGGCTTTTCTGAGGGTCTTGGAGAGCACCTCTGGGCTTGACTAACTCTGCACCTACCCAGGCTCCTTGCTGCAAGCCTGGGTGAACCTCCCTTTTTTTGCACAGAAGGTTGCCTGAAGCCATGCATCTGTGAGCCAAAGAGGGAACCAGCCACAGATTCCAGCACAGGGTTCATGTTTTCACCCAGCTGTCTCTCTCATACACATCTCAGCTTTGCAGACAAATCCAAGGAGCACCCTTTTTTCCCAGGACATAGAGCTGCTTCAACATCTCAGCAAAACAAGACAAGGATGCAAGTGATTTGCTTATTGTTCTGGAGGACACTTGGCTGAACCCATCTCCAGCAAATGTAATGCACTCAATGCCATCTGCAGACAGCATCATTGTGTGCTGCTCAGTGTACCCATCATGCCTCCATCTCAAGGCAATGCAGCACTGGGGGGTAACAGATCAGGCAAAGACCCTGCCACTTTTGGTGGATACCCACCTCCATACTCAGGTGCTCCTGTATTAGGGCTGCTTGTCCTACCCTGTCCCATCCAAGCTCTGCACACTGCTTCAGGCTCCTGTTTCTCCCTTCACACACAGCAGCTGTGTCAGCTGGTATCTGGAAGGGAACTCATTTTTTCTCCTTAGTGGTTTGACACCTAAATTAGATTGAGTTCAATTGCTGGGACATCACCACCTGTGCTAATAGCCAGAATTGCTTTCAAAGATTGACCACAGTGATTTCCATTTGGAGGAAGATTGCTGTCCCTTTTAATTACATTTTCTGTCCATAATGAGACAATTATAAGCATTTCAATAGCTCCCAGTCATCAGCCTTCCACTGTATGAGAGTGTAGGAGAAAAAGGCAACCCCACCTCCCCCCCCTTTCTTTACCCTTCCACCCATTAATTTCTTTGAGCAATTCACAACCATACCATATATATTCATCTCCATTCTGGCAGAGATCCTGGCAGCACTTAAACTGCCCAGTGTCCCACGCAACCATTCTACTAATCCAGCATAAAGCACTTGAAGTGACCTTCAGCAGGCAGCACATGTGCAAAGAACAGTCACACACCACATACTCCTCTTTCATGGCTTCCTCATCCATGGCAGTGTTCAAGGCCAGGTTGGACAAAGCTTGCAGCAATCTGCTCTAGTGGAAGCTGTCCCTGCCCGTGGATGAGCTTTAAGGTCCTTTCCAACTCATACCAGTCTGTGATTCTATGATATTTACCAATCAGGAGTGCTGAAATCAAAGATTTTGTTTATATATATAGAGAGAGAATAATGTCTCAGAAGTAAAATACCACAGGAATACAGAAGCTGCTTCATCAGGCCAATGCTGGGCTCCAGTGGTCTTCTCATAAGGGTCAGTAGCTTCAGCACTAGAAATATTATTGGAAAATGAACTGTTAGCTCAGAACCATGCTATATGGTATATGAGTACTGGAGGGCCAATTCCTTCCAGCTAGAAATCCTTTCAGCTCTTGAAACCTGAGCCTTTTAATCCTAAACAGCATCAAAAGTTATTATTGTAAGATTGCATAGCACTGTTAATAAATACTGCATTTAACATATCCATGTAATGAAGTACAAAGTTCTGATCAAGAATAAGAGTTTATTTAAGGCAATATAAAAATATTGTCTTTATTCCAGGGTTCTGGTACCCTACAAACCAGGATGCTGGAGAGCAGCCACTGTAAACAGGATAAATTTAAATGCTTCCCCACATGCAGGCTGCCATGATAGCTTTTTGCTGAGTCACAGGGCATCTTAAATGAACAATGAAGATGCTCCCACGTCCCACGGGTCTATTTCAAAGATCCCAGTTAATCCAACCCAGCTGAACGCATGGAAGGAGGAAGAAGAAAGAGGAGAGTTTCAGGTGCAAATCTGTAATAAGAAGAATTATTAAACCAGAAAGACACAAGAGCCTTAAAGAGCAAGACCTGATCAGG
Organism: Agapornis roseicollis; assembly: GCA_002631895.1. Taxonomy (NCBI): domain Eukaryota; kingdom Metazoa; phylum Chordata; class Aves; order Psittaciformes; family Psittacidae; genus Agapornis; species Agapornis roseicollis. The sequence continues at coordinate 350,360 of NDXB01022549.1, forward strand.
GCCTCCCTTCTGTCAGCCCATAGACTGAGCTCCCTTTCCTCAGCCCCAGGATCTCCAAACACCAAACAAGCCCTTGAGATACCTGAACATAACCTTGACACATGCCCAGCTGCCCCCAGAACCTTCCAGCACCTCCCTAACGGTACGGTCAGTATTGAACAAAAGGGAAAACAAGTGGCTGTATGTTCCCAGCTGGGAGCTGGAAAATATTGAAATATCAAGGACTGCAGCTGCCTGGTTATAACAGATTGAATGGCCCTGCATCGGGTGCATGGAGGAAAAAGAAACCCTTCTAGAAAAGCAGCTACACCAAGCAGGCTTCAAAGGAACACAAGACTGGTTTATATGTGGTATCTACAGCCACATGGGCTGATGCTAGGCTTTGTGATGCTGAGAGACTGGGGAACAAAGAGCTGGGACTCCTGGAAACAATGAATTTCCAACCAAGCTGGAGGGCTCAACCAAAATAATCTCTTTTGTGTTTCTTTTTTTTGTACAGCTTCTATAAAATAAGCCTGAAAAGAATTAGCAGGGTTCAGAGCTCCCCAGCTACAGCTCTGACACAATGACAGAAAGTGCATATTAAATAGTTCCCATCAAAAACCCCAAGCGGTGGGGCCTAGACAGTTGTGTAAAACTTAACAACAGCCTGTCCTTGGGGAACCTTCACTGTGAGCCAGCTAGATCTAGGACCTACCATCTACCCCGTTAAATATGAATCACTGTTGTCTGATTAAAGATGATGTTCCCAGTACTTTTCTGCTTCAACCATGCTGTTTTGACATACTAGTTCAAGAGCTGTCACCCAATTATGAGTGGTGGTACAAAAAACCAGCAGCAGCAGCAACAACAACAAAGAAATTATAAATCCCCAACTCATAAAAACAGAGTTTTAATGAGATTAGTGGAGACAGCTGGAGGAGACTGCACACTCTATATACACAGGAAGAAATGAGTGTGCTGCCTGCATCCAGAGCATCTTTCTGAGGGACTCTGAGCCCTTCACAGAAATGGTAAAGTTTACAACCCCCCTTTAACAGCTGAGAAGATGAAATGGAGAAGAGAAGAGCTTCAGTCTCAGGGGTGTGCAGGAGGCCAGGAGCTAAACCAGAATCAGGATTCAGGTCTCTCTGCCATGCTTGCAGCTGGCAGCACTTGTGAGATATCAAAGTGCTCAGGCTGATATCAAATTATTGACATTTCCAGCTAAGGCAGCAGGTAGCAATAATCAAGATTTGCTATTTGAACTTTTCTGGGGGGAGGAATTGTTCTTTTCATTGAAACTGGTTTCTCAAGTAGAAAGAAACTTTAAATCTCCATCTATCCTTCAAATACCCTTCAATACCTTTATTTAAGAAAGTCTTCACAGACATCAAAGCTACCCAGTTTGTGTATAACCTTTCAAGCTGACCCAAGATTGTACATTCAGGCGGTGGGAGAAGTCTCGGTTTTGATACTTGCATTTAGCAGAAAATTAAACACATTCATTTCCACCAACCTTTCTCACTTAGGAAAACCCTCCACAATGACCCCCATCCAATCCTAGTTCCTAAAAACAGAGTTGAGAAACAGAAGTGCTGTTCCTCCACAAAGCTCTGGGTTTTCAGAGCTCACCTCTCATATGCCACCATGACCCACCACTTGTTTCACAATAGCATGATTCCTGCAACTTCAGGCACAGAGCACCCAAGCAGACCAGCATCTCTGGGACTCTAAGCTAAGCCTGTTACCTTGATGAATGAGCTGGGGGAGCGGAAATGAAGAGGGGCCCTCACAGCAAAGACTTTGTGATGCCAGGGCTCAGTGACTGGGGTTTAAAACCTCCACAGCTTTGGGATAAATCCTGAGACAATTTATAATGCAGAGCTCATATTCTCCCAATCCTATTTACTAAAGTAATAAGAAATTGCACTTCCATGGCACCCTGGGCATATTATTATACTATGCAATTTCCTTCTGTGAAAACCCAATTAACTGTACATGTCTGCACCCATTCTGCCAACTATATCATTTTATAATTTCAGAACAGCAGCACAAACTGCCTGGGAGTTATCATTAAGAACTGTTCTGCAATAATTAATAGATGCAAAGATTAAAAAAAATGAGCAAAAGAGGCACACAAATTAAGACAGTCAATTATAATGTAGCTATCTACAGGCGCAGGATCTTGCGTGAAATGGATTCCCTTATGAAGCTTTACCATCTCCCCCCCTGTGACAGAGGTCAAGGAGGAGACTGAATATGAGTTGATTTGAGAACTGGTTTTGATTTCCGTCTGTGCTTAAAGGACAGAGATCTGAGAGCAAGCAGGGTGTGATTAGAGTTTGGAATCCTATATCATCTCTGACCCCCTTCCCTCTCACCTAGTAGGTATGGAGTCATGATGAAAAAAACCTTCCATAATTGACATTTCTCTCTTATCCTAGGCACCTAAAGTCTTTTATGGATCTGGCCATTTTATACCCTTACAGCCCCCTTGTGAATCCACCAGTATGGACAGTACTGGCCCCACCATGAAGCCATCTACAGCCCCCTTGGAGATCACTGACTTCCATTGGGTTCCTGCCTGCATAACACTGGCTGCTCAAGGCATAGAAGGCAGTTAAACATTCAGCTTTATCTGACTTGCTTCAGAGCCTTTGGAAAATCCATTCCCATCCCATTTTGTGGAAAGCCTCTGGTCTACACAATTGAGATTCTTCTGAGAATGGTGGGGTTTGCTGTAGGATGGTAACACAAAGCAGAAGACAGACTATTAAAGAAGAAATCCTGCCCCACTCTAGAAGCTAGTACAGAGTGTGAACATCGACTTGTCATACTGATTCCATATAAGACTTCCCCCCTCCCCATTTCAGGTAAACGCCTGCTTCTCCTAATCTTCTCAACCTCCTTTCCAAGACCACAAGCACACTGAAGTGGTAGGCTTTTTAATCAAATCCTGCACACAGCAAGTGAGAAGGCAGCCCAAGAGATAGACCAAAGAGTGACCTCTTCCTGTACATTGTCTTTCAAGCTTGACCCAAGGCTCTGCATTTCTGAAGAGAGTTAAAGGATTTGGCTGGTTTTAAAGACACCTCAGCCTGCCATGTTCCATGAAAGTGAGGTTGCTTTCCATATCAAAAAGAGAGAAAACTGATTTTGCATATCCATGATCTAGAAGGAAAAGTCTGTATTTATGCTACCTCTACCCACTTCTTACCAAAGGTTACAGGACTGACTAAATCCATTGGAGGCACACAGGATATATTAAAACTGGATGACCATAATCCTGGAAAATGTATTCACTTAATTGCATAGCTTCCACATTTCCCAACAAACAACTTCAATACAGTCATTAAGCCATTTTTACTGAAATGTACTACCATAAAGCAAACATATTTGCCATTGCATTTGCACAATTACAGCTGTTTAATAAACCATTCCCAATACATGAATATAGCAACTATATTCCAGTTTGTTGACTTGGAAGCCAGTGTTTAAAATGCCAGCCAAAAGTGCATTTGGAGATATACAACATTATATAGTGCTTCCCCTGCTACCTATCAGCAGAGCAGTTCCTCTCCCCTCTCCTGCCCATCCCTACATGCCTATTCCAGCCAGGCATCCTTCCTTCCCTCACCCAGCAGGCAGAGGACACTGCTCCTTGTGACACTTCTGCTTAGTGGATGAATTTATTCCCATGACTACTCATGACTTGGTGCTGCTCAGTGAAGCTCAGGGCTCACACAGCAATTGCATGGTGAGGAACCCTTGAATACATTTGTTGTCTCAGGTTGTCCCAGGCACCAGGCAGTCAGCAGATATGCTGTCCTGCTTCAGCCCCAGCTCTGCTCCCTTCTCCTTCAAGGTGCAGGTGGTACACTTCGAACTTCAACTCAGGGCAGCTGTAATGATGTTATAATGATGCTGACATGTCAATGTCCACATTAGTAACATCAATTATTGTTCCAGTTATGGTAAGCACTCCCTCTCTCTGATACACACAATCACATCAATTTCATTGTACTTTGGTTTTTAAATGTCATCTCTGTTTCCAGGAAACCTCTGTTAACCACCATTAATATTGCAATTCTAAATGTATAAATAAGTAATTATATAAATCTTAATGGAGCTGAATGAATGCCCAAATCCAAAGCTCCATTCCTGCCATCAGTCTGTTTGTGGTTTGACACAGAAATTAAGCCATGCAGCTCATATGCCAGAGAAACCAACATACACGCCCTGTAAGACTTCAACAAAGGTTTGATGCTAGGTGTTCATCATGCCACACAGGTAGGGCCATTGTTCACACGGAGCAGTATCAACCCTGGGCATCATTTGCATTTGAAGGAAAAAAGAAAAGCCCATCCACATTATCACAGAATCCTAAGGGTTGGAAGGGACCTCGAAAGATCATCTAGTCCAACCCCCCTGCGAGAGCAGGGTAACCTAGAGTACATCACACAGGAACTTGTTCAGGCTGGCCTTGAATATCTCCAATGTAGGAGACTGCACAACTCCCCTGGGCAACTCGTTCCAGTGCTCTGTCATTCTCACAGTAAAGAAGTTTCTCCTGATGTTCACATGGAACCTCCTATGCTCCAGTTTACACCCATTGCCCCTTGTCCTATCACTGGACATCACAGAAAAGAACCTAGGTCCATCATCCTGACACTCACCCTTTACATATTTGTAAACATTGATGAGGTCACCCTTCAGTCTCCTCCAAGCTAGAGAGACCCACCTCCCTCAGCCTCTCCTCATAAGGGAGATGTTCCACTCCCTCAATCATATTCGTGGCTCTGCGCTGGACTCTTTCAAGTAATTCCCTGTCCTTCTTATAATTAAACAAAAATCATGACTATTCCTGAAAAGCTGATATCATGATAGGAACCATTAGGAGAGATAAATTCAGCTGCACAGCCAAGCAGGGACAGACTTGGGAAGTGCCCTGTGCCACCAGCCCCTTACCACAGCTCACATACAGCTTTTCCTTTCCCACCTTCAGCTGGATTCTGGATCCTTCTATTGAGTTTACTACTGACTTGCAGGCCAGCTGCTCCATAGATGATATGAGATGTACATGGTAAATTCTGCCCAGTACTTTATGGATTAAGAGTAATACAAATTTTGAACTATTGCTGGCAAGTAGAGACCACTTAAATTCAAAATTGAACTAGCTCAGATTTAATTACCTCTGGCCGCTCGGGAAAGGCGTCTGGCTTGTTCTCTGAGCTGCCACCAGCCAGGGCTGTATGCATGGGAGATGCTGTCAATGATGGACCTGTTCTTCTGTTGGTACCTGACATATGGTTACCTTCACCAGTATAGGCAGTCCTGTTGAAGTTAAGGAAATTGCTCTTAGGAACTGCTCTAAAAATTCCACTAATTCAAGGATTTTATCATCAAAATTGAGAACTTCAAAAGCTAAACCCAGGTAAATATCTACTGGATTATAAAAACAATGACTCTGGAGGAACAAAGCAGGGGTGAACATTGGTTTATAGACACAAAACTGATTTGTCTCTGTGTTCTTCAAGTATATAGTATTTGCAAAGAAAATGTTCATATAAGGAAGCGGTGTAAGTGGGTAATGAAGATTGTGAAGCACACAGGGGCACTGCTAGGGTTGGCTGGTCTAGCATATATATATACTTACTTCTCTGTTTTGACGTTTGCTGTTTGACTGCAAAAGCTTAGCCAGTTTTTGGAAGCTGAGATGTTTATGTTCACCAGGTCCCGCAGTTCACACTCCACTCTTCTGTGGCAGAAGGTGGAGATTTTGCAGATTCTTTTCCATGACTTTCTTCTTTTCCCTGCCTTTTTTCTATCAAGCCTGGTTTCACAGGGTGGCAGCCTGCCAGGGAGGTTTTCTCTGGCTTGCCAATAACACTCTGCCCCTGTCAGGACATAGAGGCCATTTCACGTGCCTCCTAGCAGCCAAGCAGCTCTGAAGGCAACAAGAAATTGTGTCTTAGATCAAAAGTGTTAATATTTTATTAGACCCATGCTGGTAGCAGGCTTATGGTTACCAAGGGTAATTTTGTACAGAGGAGACTGCAATTCACTTTGTCACCTCCCAACTGATGATAAGTTCATTTTTACGGGAACCTATTCCTGCATAAAGCCCTGATATTCCCCCCACAGCCTAGAAGCTCTCCCTTTCTCACAACACAGCTTCTTTCCAATATATTTAGTTGTTAGAGGTAAAAAGAGGCAGCTTTATGCTGCACTCCCCTGCATACAAGTGTGCTGCCTGGGTGGTAGCTGTGCTTCGGGGGCTTGTGTGCTTATGTCTTTTGGGGTTAGCTGTCAGTCTTCAGTACATGCTGTAACTAAGACTTTCCAGCCTAGCCAGCATAATAAACAGTGGTGCTTTTCTTGGAAATATTTAAGCTTTTTTCCTGCCTCAGAAATATGAATGACTTATGACTTTGTTCCTAAATTCATTAGGAACAATTCTTAAAAAATCCTACACATATTAGACATTAATATTCAGAGTGCAGCATGCAGAAGAGCTCAGCACATGAACCCATGTACCTGTCACCCTAAACAGACAAAGCAAGGTGGAAAAGCCCAGCAGAACACCAGCTCCATGGCTGTGGGATTTCATAACTCCCTATGATCAGCTCTTTCCACCAGTGAGCACAGGCTGCATTTCCACACTGCTGTGCCCAAACAAGCACAGTTCCCAGCAGGGAGCTGAGGGCAAGAGTTGGGTGAGGAAGCTCACATTGTGCCTGAGCATCGTTTGTGAAACTACTCACTCATTTATCCCCTCGAATAGAAATCGAGCCTCAAGCCACACTCCTTGTTAAAGCATTTCAGGGATCTGCTTCCAGATTGCATCCAGCTGCTAAACAGAGCTAGAGAAAGGAAAAATAACAGCATCCTATTGTCATGTCAGTGAAACCCAGTTTCTCCAGCTAGTATCCTTCCAACACAATCAACAGCTGTTTCCTGGAAATGCTCTCCCTACATCCCATCATTTGTCCCAGCAGTCAGGATGCTGAATTGGGTTACAAGTGCTGCTTGAGGGGAACCCACATGGATACAGACACACTCTCCCTTGGAGGGGGGAGATGTCCAGTCACACTTCATGCTCTTAAACAGGAGCTCTGAGCATTCACAGATCAGTCTTAGCTTGTGGGTGAGCAGCAAGGCACAGGATTAAGCAAGCCAGAGCACACTGGCTTTCACGAATGAAATGACATTGAATGAGCTGAGCAACTCCCATTTTTTAGACAGCTTTTGCTCCACCTGTTAACGGCTGAAACATGGCACAAGGAATAAATCAAGAATTGGTTAGCTGGTCTGAGGATTGTTATGAAAGTGGAGGAGGGTGAAAGCCCATTAGCACTGGCATCTCCCTGCAACACCCTTCCAGTAATTCAAAAGCACACAATCAGTAATATGGAAAGGTCAAAACAGAGCTCAAGTAAAACAAGCACCGAGCACAGCAAGTAACAGCAAAAAAAGATGCACAGAAACATGGTGATGCTGACCTCTGCACAGGATCAGCTCTTTGATCCTGAACATTTGGGAACTGTGGTAATAAGAAACCTTGCACCTCCTTTCCAGCATTAACCATGGCTTTGGGGAAGCATGGGGTCCAACACTGTGCCTGAACTCATGAAAAAAAGGTAACATTGTGATATTTATCAGTAGTCATGGACAAACTGCACCATGGTTCCACCTTCACTCTTTCCAATATAAATTTAAGACCTTTACAAGATGCAGCCAAGCACATCCTGTCCTGAATACATCTCAGTCGCACTAGTGTCACAGCAAGCTGTACACATGTGCCACAGCACAAGAGCAGCCAGGAGTACCAACCTGAGCAACCAGAGCCCAAAACCCCTGCATATCCCTGCGGGTTTAAAGAAGTGGTGATTTGCAGAACACATACAACAGTCTTCAGAAGTGAATGTGTTTCATCCAGCCTGAGAACAGGAGAAACCAGAGTGTTTAAAAACGAAAGGGGAAAAAAAAAAAAGTATCTTGCTAATATTTGGGTTTGTAGTTTTAAGCTGCAGGAGACATATTTACAGAACAGAATAATCTCTGTTGGTTCAGACTCTCCTCTCCTTTCTCACCTCTACTCCTCCACTTGCAGTATCACAAGTATCACCAAGCAACTAATGTTATAACTGGAATAGACTTAAAAAAACTTAAAAAAAAAAAAAAAAAAAAAAAAAAAAAAAAAGGAAAAGAGACAATCTTAATTTTTAAAGGCTTAAGGATAAAAAAAAAAAAAAGGAAAAGAGACAATCTTAATTTTTAAAGGCTTAAGGATAAAAAAAAAAAAAAAAAAAAAGGAAAAGAGTCAATCTTAATATTTAAAGGCTTCAGGATAAAAAAGAAAAATAGGTTTGAAAAGCTAAAGATAACAGAACAGTCTCATTTCTGGGGAAGTATTGCTAACTCCTACCATTCAAGAAGAATGTGCTCAACAAAAGCAACAAGGCTATTTCAGAAAATTACTTTTTTTGTTGCTGTTCTTTTTCTTTACTTTGGTTTCTGAGCTTTCTGGGCACATTTTACCTCTTTTTTTTTTTTTTTTTTTAAATAACCTTTTTTTTTTTTTTAAATAACCTTTTTTTTTTTTTTAAATAACCTTTTTTTTTTTTTTAAATAACCTTTTTTTTTTTTTTAAATAACCTTTTTTTTTTTTTTATCCTGAATCCTTTAAATTTTAAGATTGACTCTTTTCCTTTTTTTTTTTTTTTTTTTTCAAATGTACAAGGGCTTTGTCCTTAAGAAAGGAAGCAGATCCTCATACATTCAGATGACTGCAATCCCAGGTATCATAACACACAGGGAACTGATAGGCCTAATGAAGATCCCATGGTAACAAATGGTCTTTTACCACCTTCTGTTCCAAATGCAGATGTCAACTATTGAATCTCAGGCTGGACACTACAGCATTAGGGTAAAGAAAAGCAGAATTCGCCCAGGGCCTCCCCCTCTCTCCATCCCATGACAATGACAGATTTCTCTACAGCAGGGAAAATCACATGGCTTCTTCAGCAGTTTGTAAAATGGCCTGGATTTTTTGCTCAGCTTTTCATCATTAAAAATTGAGATCCTCAGCTGGAGAGCAGAGGGAAGTCCAGGAACATCAGTTGAGCTTAATTTTCCTTTTACATAAATCCAGCTTACCGGTGCTTTGGCTTTATTTGCTCTTCCTTTCATCTGAAGCCAGGCTGGTGCCTAGAAGGTAGAGCTGCATGTGCACAACTGGCAGTTCCTTATTATCAGTGCCCAACAGGATGATTTATGGAAGATGAGGACTAAGCTCCTGGCTTCATGTATTTGCTGTGGGAGATGTTCTCCTGTTGATACCCAATGGTGAAAGGTTTTTAGCGTTGTCATGGGAACAGTTGTCATCTTCAGTGAACAGCCTTTCCTCAGTGTGAGCCTGCCTTGCTTGTTTACTGAACAAAGCCATTTTTCAGGAACATTTTGACTTGGACTTCCAATAGTCTTATCTTTCCCAAAACCCAGGCACTAGAAATTATGGAGGTTATGATAATGGATGGTAATAAAGCCCCAGAGGGAAACAGGCAGGACCCAATATGTGTCTACACCATGAGCTAATCTTCATTTGCAGTGAAAGTGACCTGACAGCTTCATTATTTTCCTCTACTAAAAAGGTTGACTCTTGCTCTCTCTTACACACACTTGCATCTTTCCTTCCTTTCCCCAGGAATTTACCAATGGGATTTGTCTGACCAGTCACCCAAGGTGTGGAGGTGAAGCCAGGACATTGCATAGCCCTTTTTAGGATGTGCTGATGCACTGCGACATTTGCAACGTCTTGTTTCATCAAATGACATAACCTGTGTAGAAATATAGCTGCTACAAGGGTCCCCTGGAGGCTAATTCTTTCATACTCCTGCATCTCCAGGCTACAGTAACAGAAGCGTAAGACTGGAAGTCCTACCATCAGCAGCTCTTGTTAGGACCTCATGTCAGCTCTCAGGGATGAGGCAGCAGCAAAGAAAACCCTGACCAACAAGTTACTGGCCATAGAAAGAGACTTTTTTGTGCTTACTAACTTAGTATCACAGCTGTCTCACAAGCAGGACTTAGAAGAGAAGACTATTGATAAATACATCATTCTGATCAATTCAGAAGGAGGTTTTTCCTCCAGCATTTTCCACAAAAGAGAAACTTGAAAACAGTGAGGGGGTTGAATGAAATACTCTGTTTGACTTGGACTGTTTCAGTCTTGAAATAAAATCCCCCACTCAAAAAATCAAAACACTTCACTTAGGAGGTATAAAAACATTTCACCACTTCTAAATCCCTCTCTTTCTTCTGCTTCCATCTACAAGGACTAATCATCAAACCTGGCATGAATTCACAAGCAGCTTCAGTCAACCTAAAATGCATTTTAGCAAACCTACCCTGAGCCTCAAGAAATAGTCAAGCCCAGATTCTGTAATAAACTGACCCAGAATACTATTTCTGAGCAGCCTACTCTCAAACTTCTCAACTCTCACAGCTACCTTCACTCGAGAGACTGATTCTACAGAATCCCTAACCATCAAATTCATATCAAAACTGGATAAAGCTTCCTGCTGTTTCTGCCAGAATAGGACCAAGCATTACCAAACAAACCTCTCTGAAGTCTCCCTTATTCTCCAGACATTGAAGCAAGAGGGCAGTCTTCTACCCTGAAAGGTTCACAGCCAAACAGATTGACTAAATATCTGTCAGGACTAAATATCTGACAGCAAGTACATTTAATAAAAGTCTTTCACATAAATATAGTACAGCTAACACTTAACTAGTGAGTAAAGGGATTGCAATTAAGGTGTTTTAAGGTGCTACATCATTTCATTGATTACAATAAGGGCTTTTCCCACTTGACTATCATTTATAACTTAGCAATACTGCTTTTTCTTACGTGATTGGCTCTGATGTTGTAGGAGACAGGCACTGAGATGAACGCAACTTGTAGAAGATTTGGTCTTTAAGCATTATTAAGCAAATTTTATAGCTTTAGTACCCAGCCCTGAAAGCATCTGACAAGAGCAGGGTTTCATGTTGTCAAAAATTTGGCTAGATTCTGAAAATGAAAAATATTTCCAATAGCTGGCTCCATTCTGCTCCTGAAACGAGCAGCCACCTATTTACAGCCCTGGTGCCTAATATGGGGGTCCTGCAGGACAAAGAAAAACTTCCAATGAATAAGTGCTACTATGATTACATATCTCTACCAAGAAAATGAAACTGGCTTCCAGCTTGATAGAAATTCCTCACTGCAAAAACTGAAATGATGTACACTGGTTATTTATTCCCAAGCCATCACTCAGAGGACCACATCCCTCTGCCCACAGGCCAGCAAGTACTCCCAAGCAGGCCACAAGTTAGTGACAGATTATGTCAGACGATGAAGCATAAGCTTTTATTTTTCCTTTTCTTTAAATCTTGTTACTCTGGGATGACATCACCCCCCTGTGAGTCATTAATCCACAGAGACAGCTTGTAACATACAATGAAAAGCAGAGCCTTGCTCTCAAATCACTAGTATGCTGGCTAAGAGGTATCAGGCGCTTTCTGACCACTCATCACCACGCTACACACTCCTCTGAGCATCTCAAGCATGTATCCACAGTGCCCTTTAGTATTTCCATGAAAGACCCTCAACATGGTCACTAGATGGTGAGTTTATTGCTCCAAATCTAGACAGACATGAGCATTAAAACTCTCTTCCAGAACCACCCCCAGCCACTCACCTGGGTTTTGACAGATTTAATTATCTAGATGCTTACCACTGCAGCTCTCTACCACAAAGTGCAAGTCCTTTCTGTAACTTTGTTTAAGCAGATTCAGAAGTATGCGTATATTAATAGAAATACCACAGCCACTTCTGCATAGCAGTGGGTCATCATGCTGGACTTCCACCTGTAACTCCTGGAAATCCACCTGTAAGTTCTGGATCTGGACAGCAGCAACTTTTCCTCTAGTCTTACCTCCTGGAGCAGAGGCGTCAGCTGCAAGGTTGGCTAGAACAAATTAGGCAGGTTCAGGAACTAAAGAGATGGAAGTACACAGATTAATCAAACAGATACACACTGGGAGAATATTTCCAAGTCTTTTTTATTTTAATTTATAGAAAAGTATGAATATAAATCAGCAGAATATAAAGAAAATATTTCGAATATTTTCCAGTCAAAAATACAAGGCTATAGCTATCTCGCCTGGTGCAGCAGGGATGACTTCCAATTCAGAGCCCCAGGACTGCAGTGTATTTTGGGGCAACTCAGAGATGCTCCTTGAAACCTTAAGTCCAAGTCCAATTTATCCCCGATACCTTCTATTCTCACAGATTTGAACTGGCGCATTGCTAAGTTTTGCCATTATCTCAGCAGCACAAGATCAAACATCAACCCTCTGTAAGACTGAGGATCAATATGAAATGATGAGACCAGGGAGGGTGAAAACAAAAGGAAATCATACACAAGTATAAGCAGGAAGCATCCATGAAGAAGTGCTACTGCCATGAAAAGAAGGCACTTGAGTTAATTTATTTTGCATTGTTGATTCTTCATTGAGACTTTAGAAAAATAAGAATTAACCCTGGGCTCATACAGAATTTTTTGTCCTTATTCGTATTTGGTGAATTCTTGTTCATCTCAAGAAAGGGGGAATTTGCAAGATGTCATCAGGGTCAGGCAGGCCTCTCTCAGGGATGGATGGGCACAAAGAGATTGTCACTTCACAGTCAGCCTCATTTCTTTGGAAACCAAGGAGTACATACAGACAGAGGGGATTCAGGGTGCACCAGTACAGACAGAAACCTCTTGAAGTTAAGAGGCATAGCCTCTGACATGGAGAAGTCACTGCTTTGGTTGTGGTTCCTACCACTGTCACATGCAGGTGCCAGACAAGCCACCACAGCACTCACTTGCTGAGACTGTCAGAAGTTAGATGAACAAGAAGTTGTGAACAGAAGGACAGGAGCAAGTGTCCAGCTGGCGAATTCTCTTCCAGGTCCCCTTGCAGCGAGGGTTCCCTACTGCCTGCCAGTGCAACAGCTGATTCCTGGAACAGTCATAAGAGGGGAAAAGTTAATGTGCTGCATCTCCACTGCAGGGCTGTCACTTGTACTTAAATCTGGCTTCAGTCACCAAGTAAATCCCATTCAGTTTTCTAACATCCATTTTCACTTTATGAACTCAACTCTGCCTTTCTACTGCTGTAAAGAAGCAGCAACCACAGTGACCCCCATAGGATTACAGTAAAGTAAAGCCACAGTCAGGAACACTGGACTGGAAGAACCCAGAACAGCACATACTATAGATGTCAAGTCTAAAAGGATTCACAGAAACATCCACTTCAGGTGCCCAGCATTGCATGCAACGGCTCACAAAGCACACTGACATCCCTACAACCCCTGTATTGAAACACCTGACAGATTGCAAAGTGGGCAAAACACTTCTTTCTCCATTTTATTTTATAACACCATGCTCCCTCTCAGCAGGCAGAGCTCTATTGCTACCCATTGCCATTGAGATACTGAATAAACACAGCACAGGTCTGTGTGAGCAGGTGCAGGGACATGAGCATCTCTGGATAACCACACTAGTGAAACATTTGCCCAAGCTTTTCCACCTTGCTAAGAGCTACACAATAACACAACTTCTGGATGGCAGCTGGCTGGAGGTACCAGACCCACACGTGCTGGAACAACGTTACTCACAGGCCTCTTAAGCAGAGGACAACAAACAACCAACCTCTTTTCTGCCAGGCAGTCCATCAATACATTGACCAGAACTGAACAGAGAAATATCTTATTGAAACAAGCAGATCCACAGGCCAGTTTCCACAATCAGCGGCTGCCCAAGCAATGCTGGCCTGTCAGTGACAGAAACTGCAATTTTGGTTTAGCACTGCCAGATTTCAGCATTTAGTGGTTTAAGGGAATTCCTCACATCACTGTCTCCCAGCCAAAACTTTTGGAGAAGTATAAATACCACAACTGGCTCAACTCTTGCCCTGTGCAGAGAGCCATCCACAAAATAGCCAGCAGACCTCTAGCTTCTGCTTGTTTTATAGTTCTGTGGAAACTGGAATTATTGATCTAGCTCCACAAAGATAACCCTGCCCTTGGTTTAATGAGATGTCATGCTCCAGAGCAGGGGTTTATGCATCACACATAGTTGGAGAAGGCTCATTGCGTTTTTCTTTTGGCTTGAGGTCACTTCAAAATACCAGAATGTGCACAAAGAGGATTAAGATCCCAGATAAAGCAGGCAGTACACACAGCAGTCCCATGTCCTTCAAAGCTCTGGGCTGCAGTTTTACCTTTAAAGGGCTTTGCTACTTAAACATATAAGCTAAGCCTGCTTACTCTCATCTTGCTGGTGGGGAAGGCAAATACTGACTTTGCTGTAAATCAAGCATTTTTTCTCTCCCTCCACCCCATAGGCATGGGCATAAACTGCTGCAGTCTGGATATGCTTGTGCTACAACCACTACATCTTGCTCCAGATGATGAAGAGCAACTGATGCTCGTAGACGCAGTATGAGTAACAATTCCACAGATGTCAAGCCTGTGCTTTATTTGTAGATCTTTCAGAAGATGATCCAAAATGAACAAATCCCTTTCCTAGCTCAACGCTCTGCCTTGTTTAATCTCATAACCTTCTAGAAGAAAGAAACCAATGCAAGCAAGATTTTCCTAGTGCCCTCACCTGATGGCCATAAACCAAGGACTTTGGTAAACCTCCTGCACTTGCATAACAGGGGTTAAAATGAACTAGCATCTTCTACAGAGTAGGAGACAGGTGGAAGACACAGACAACAAGCATCTCTAACTTGGAGCACTTATAAAGCCAGACTCCACTTAGACACAAGAAGATAATTAGGAAATGCTCACCAAAATATACCAGCATTGCTGAGTTTAAAATAAACTCTGTCAGATGTTTTCCTTCCTGAGATCCACTCTTGGAACAATATCTCAGGGAACTAAATGCTGGCACAAGCTGCCAAACTGACAGGGTGAGAAGCAAAGCACAGGCATGGCGTGAGTGGGATGGGAGCAGCTGTGAATGCTTCTACACACAGCCCTTGCCAGCAGCCCCAGAGAGCTGGGGTCAGCAGCATCACCACTGCCCTGGGGCCACCACGAACTCTCCATGTCTCCTGGCAGAGTTACACCAGCAAAAATTCACAGTGAGGGTGAACCGAGTACACAGCCAGAGACTTCTGAGCAGATCTGGGCAACCTTAACACATGCTGCATCCTAAACTCAGGCACCATCTTCTTTCTCAGGGAAACAGTTGCATTCTCATCTTCTTCAATCTTTCTTTACAAGCACCACATTTATGCCTTCCATATCTGGCCAGCACACCCCAGCCTGAGAATCTGACCATGCAATCCCCTCAGAGCACTGCTCCCTTATAAGGCTGCATGCTCAGGTACGGCCACTTACTCTAACAAAAGGTAGAAGCCCTTCCACAGACATTTCCCTCATCCCACCAACAGTACAATTATTTCCTCAGAGATCAGGGAGGTCAGTTTTTTCCTCCATGAAATCTAGTGAAAAAAGACTATTATTTCTGGGAACAAATAAGGGGATAGCTCTGTTCATATAAAGAATATCTATAGTAAATATTTGCACTTGAGATGTTCATATCAAGAAAATCAAGCAAGATACCCCACCCTGGACAACAATTAATTTAACCCACCACAGTAAAGTCAAATAGTGCTAAAGAACACCAGACTATGCCCTGGAGGTTACCTATTTAGGGGAGTTATCCAAAAGATCCACATGAAATGTAAGGGAAGTGTCACACACACACACACACGATGAGGAAGCTGCAGACCAGAGATATCACTCATGTTCCACCTGCCAGTCATTTATCTCTGACAAAGCTGCTAAAGAACTGCTGGTTCAAGGAGGCTTAAAGTGCATCTCCACTGCCTTTTGCAGATGGGAACTTTGTCCACTGCTCAGGCCAGTCCTGCCTGTCCTCCAAGCCTATGCTACTCCCCTGCCAATAAATCCAAGTGAACACACACAGTACCTCAACTTGGCACAAACACAAAGCACTCATACTAGCCTTGAAAATGACAGAGGCATGACTTCATTTGACGTTATAGGCAGTAACACTGGAGGGATAAAACCTCACTGTGTCAAAGGTTGGCTTTTCTGCTGGTTTTCACATGCCTATAACAAAATGGATCCACCAGTTCATTTTACAGACATCCAGTAAGGTTCTGGGAACTATTTCTAGGCTCTGCTCAACTGGGATGGATTTAAACCATCTGCTGAGATGTGGGCTGAGTCCTGATTTCAGTGAAACCCAACTCCATTATCACTACCCATCTCCAGCCTTAAGCCTGCCAGCACCTGGCAATCATTCCTAAAGGGCACAGTCCCATTTCCTTTGTGCTTCCATTCCATGTACAGTGCTGTTCACCAGATCAGGTGAATGAAAATGCCTCCTCTTTTTGCAGCCCAATGAGGAAATGAATTCCTGAATACATTTTTTATTTTGCTTAATCTGATGTTCTTGTCTGGCTCCAGGGTTTTGGTAAAATAATATTACTGTAAGCTTTTATAATTATTTATATGTTGAATGCAGGTAAATGCTACTCCTGACCACACCAGTTAATATTTTCTTCTTTATCTTAAAGCTTTTGGAACATTTGCATGTAACAAGCTGAGGCAGGGAAGAAAAAGCCTCTAACATGACTTCCTCTTACTAAAAGCCTGTAAAAACACTGTCTGAAAAAGGCCATTATTGGCAGTCTTGGCAGTACAATACATTGTGTGCTTGAAGCCTGACAATTCTAGTTTAGTTTCTAATTCAAATGAATGTACTTGTTTCAGCATTTATATAAGTTTCAAAAATATTCCTGCCTAGACTAATGGGCAATGATTTTCCCAGGCAGGGATAATTTAATAAACTGGCAATAGGGTTAAAAGTATCAGGATAAAAGCAGAGCAGAAACTGTGCCTCCAGTGACGACAGCAGAGGATTAGGAGCCAGAACTCTTCTGTTGCTGGCTCTGCCACAGGTGTGTTTCACAGCTCCAGACCAGTCCCTTCATCTGTGTTAGAGTATGCTCAACATGTACAAGTTGTGTGGTCACCATCAGTCACCCCGAAACTTCTTCAGCTTTCCAGGGAGAAGATGCCAAAAGTACAAAGATGCAACAGTACTTCTATCCAACCTCAGGTGCCAGCACATACTCAAGTGCCTGAGGCAGCTGCCACTCACTAGAAACACTAATAAAGGATCAAGTGTAGAAACAAAATGCCCAGTGCTTAAAAATCAGAAACAGATTTGGTTTTATTTGACATCTGACAGCACTGCTAACCTTAGGAGCATGGCTGGAGTGCCTTTAAAACAAAAAGACTCCACAAATGTATCACTTAAAAGTCAGTGAGATTTAGCAGACTAAGTGCAGGTACTCCCACACTTCAGTCCTGGCTCTGCAACTGGTTTACTATGTGAGCTTCACCAGGTCATTTCATCTCTCCAAGAAACATACGGTATGCAACAAAGACCAGTTAATGTATGTACAGTGCTCCAGAGAGCTGTGCTGTGCATTATGAAATTGGGAAAAGCAGATCAAGAGAGAAGAATTGAAAATTTTACACAAAACTAAAAGCTAAAACTCTTACTTTTTGCTTCCACTGCCATCCCCATAACAATGTAGACTTCTGGAGTCTAAAGCTGGGTGCTGACACTCCACACAGACAGTGTGGCCCTCCCTGAGGTACTGCATCCAGTGAGTGTACGAGTGGTGGCTGTGCAAGCATCCCGGCGTGATGGCAACAAGCTGGAATTCAACACAGTACCTGCAACCAAGATAACCAAGTAGGTTAGCTCAGTAACCAGATTAGAGACCTCCACGGGACTGGGTGAATAAACTGGGTGACCACAGATCACTAACTAAGGAAAACAAAAAACAAACTAACCCACACACAAGGTTATAAAACCCAGAACATATGGTGTACCTGCACTGTGACAAGGTGAAATGGAAACTAAAGCTACTCTGTTGGTGTTTCCAACTAACATATAAAAAAACATCAGGTATTACTGGCATCTGTTTTTATGAATAGAGACACAGATTAGTCTGTGTCTAGCATTTCACTAAAGCCAAGAAAATGTGATAGGTCTTCTGATTCCAAGTCTGGTATCCATTTGTTGCACCACTTTCTCTGTAATCTGCTCTGTTACTTACAATGGGGTTTGTGGAACAACTTAGTACAGGAGCTAAGATTTGGTCTGTAGAGGTTTTTCCTTGTGATGACCCCCCTCCTAAAGACAGACTGAGGTTGTCATATTCCAGTGGGAGGACCACCAGATCACATAGCACTTCTGCCCTGCTCAGACTTGTCTGTGCTTCTGACCAAACTAAAACCAAAGACGAAAGCCTTGTTTGGAGGGAAAAACCAAAGAAGTTCTGTAATCATCTACAAGCCCAGTAGAGAATTGGGTTCTAGTCTAGACTGGTTCTGCCTCAATCATCATGAGATTTTCCAAACACCTTCAGGAAGCACACTGAACCATGCAAGCAGTTTGCTTCCCTGTCTTATCTGAGGGAAGGACAGCAAGGATGAATACACATGCAATAGAGCTGTGCTCACATTTTTGAATTTTAGAGTGAGAAGGCTCAACTAATGAGGAGACCAAGGGAGGCTTAGGGTGAACAGATGTTCTTCCCTTCAGACACTTAAGTGAGGAGAATGGATGCACTCATGCACTATGGAAATGCTTACATGTACAACAGCACATGGGGAAATCAACAACCAAGTACATGGCTGCTTCGTGCTGCAAGAGCAGCTCTGGGAAACTTCACACAGTGTTTACAAGAACAGGAGCTCTCAACAAGAAACAGGAAAATGTTGAGACTTCAATACACAATACTGCAATACTACAATTGCAGGACTGCAATAAGAACCCTTAAGAACATCTAGCTTGCAAAGCTGTGCACAAGGGGCTACACTGTGGAAGATAATCTTTCCCATCTCCCCTGTGTCACTGTTAGTGATGACCCCAAACCAGGAAAGAAGAGAACATGGAAGGCTGATGCCAGCTCCCATGTGTTTGACACATCAGCCTGAACGTAGAGCAGCCAACACAGAGGTGGCTGTGTCTCACAGAATAAACCTCAACAGAGCTTTCTGTACAGCCCTGTCCGTACCTGTGCTGTGCAACAGTGCTGCAGGGGAAAACAGCCAGTATTATAGCAAGGGAGCTGAAATGGGAAAGGTGCTTCCCATGTAATCAGATAGCAAATTCTTCCCCTTGTGAATTTACCCCATTTATTTAAAAAAAAGAAATGCAAATTGCACCAGATTCCACACTGGGAAGATGTGAAATGAATAGTCTTTGACTGATTGATCACACAACCTTAAACAGCAGTGATGCCATGAGCTGAATTTCAGTCTTGTACTAGCCTTACACCAAGGCAGACCAACAACCTTCAGACACACTGTAGATACTGCTGTCACTGAGGGGAGGAGCAGCACACTGCTCTAGTGAAGTGCTGCCCTTCTGCTGCAAAATGCCAATTATGACTAGCAAAAAGCTGGGCTCAAAACTGCAACCAGAGAAACACTGAGGGTAGAAAGTAACTGGGTCTCCGTGCTGAGCCTCCAACTTACCCTGCTCTTTCATTGCCATCAGCTGCAGCTCTCTTTTTCCTTGCTTTTCCAAACCCTCCTGTTGTTATTAAGGCTGGAACTGTATATATCAAAGAGAGAGTACATAGTGTAAGTGGCAATACTACACTAAGGCTGTTTACATCTGCAAAATGGTAAAGATTGGCCTTTAATGTCATACGGTTTTATCTTCAGCAGGAGATAAAAACAATGCTAACTTTGTATTTTCATATTATCCATGACCATCAACCATTTCACTGAAAAAATAATCTGTTTGTTGCCAGATATTTGCATGAGCAGCATAAGCAGGCTGTCCTGCCAAAAGGCAGAGCAGGGAGACAATAAATGCTTAATATCAACTTTAAACAGGTTTGAAGAAGTCAGTTGTAGCCAACATCCAGACTGGACAGATTTTGACCCCAAAATACCTGCAAAAATGACAAGCAGTTACTCTAAAACTCACTACAGATAGGTCATGAAACTGGATTTG
This sequence comes from Agapornis roseicollis, assembly GCA_002631895.1. Taxonomy (NCBI): domain Eukaryota; kingdom Metazoa; phylum Chordata; class Aves; order Psittaciformes; family Psittacidae; genus Agapornis; species Agapornis roseicollis. Next base: position 370,465 of record NDXB01022549.1, read on the forward strand.
AACAAACTGTAATCAGGCTTTGTCTCTAGAAACTAGCTGGAAGTCGCCTCTGCCTGCCCTCTGCTCCAGAGCAGAGAAGTCATATAATGCCTTTAATGGGTATTGCTCCTTCATGAATTTTTGCAGGTGACTCATAAAATTTAAAAAATACATTAAAAAAGTGCTCCACACCCACTTAAACTGCCAGAGATTTACACTTGCATACATGAGGTCACAACAGGCCTGTAACATTTCACTTGTGAAACACAACAGATCACAGCCAATGGCAGGCACTCCCTCAAATACTGTCCTCAGAAGGACATCTCTAAGCCTCTGTGTGAAAAGCTCAGTTCTCTATTATACCAGACAGGCCCAGAGCAAACATGCTGCTGTCTGAAAACAACTCTTTTCAAATACAGTGAAGAAAGATCAGCTCTGCTGACCCAAACAAGAGTCCTCACCCTGATTACCCAGACACTTACATTTTCAGTGGACTTACTCAGGGACTGTTTGCACTCTGTTCCTTGCTGAGTCCAGTACTCTACACAGCCAGCCCTCTCCTCCAGAGGAGGGCATGCCTCTCCTCCATTCCTGGCCTCCTGGATGATGTGTCTTGTTCGAACACGGTATGTTGTCTTGCAAGGCTCTGCACAGCCACTCCAGGCACTCCACTGAGATACAACACAGGGGATAACTGGAAGAAGAGTAACAACCATGGATGTGGAACATTACAGAACTGACAACAATGACATCCCTGCTCCAGAAATGACACTTTTCAACATAGCTCAGAACAATCTTCCTTACCTGTCCCACAGTTGTGCTGGACAGCACCCAGCACGCTCTGCTACCAGGAAACCACCTGCCCAGAAGCTCCAGCCATGCAGGGGCCAGTCACCTCCCTCTCCTACACCACTGCAAGCCTCCCCTGCAAACTGGGACTTGCACTGGGTAAACTGAGAAGAGTTTTAGAAGAAGATGAGGTCAAATCCATTAAGAGCCTCTACGCCCAGCATCTTACAGTAACAGACATTCACACTCTGATTTACAAAGGCATTCAAAAGCCTGTGCCTCACTGATTTCACTGGGACATACACTCCTAAATGCTGCTGTGAATCCCAGCCTTTCTGAACAGCTTAATGCTTGTCCCACGGGACACAGATAACCCCTAATTACTGCATTAACCTCAACTGAAACTGCCCTTGTCTTCCAAAATTTTAGGAGGTTCTTTCAAATGCTATTGCTCTTTGCCTAAAGTCAACACAAGTAGCTTTTTTAACCTATTGAAAGATTAGGTATTAAATCAATTATCTGAGTAATTGAGACATTTCTTATATGCAGCAGCGCACCACAAAAACATAAAAAGCCTGTGCACAGGGTTGTAGGCTACCCAACATTATAACCCTTTTGTGCATCTGATGTATTTGGAATGTTCTGCTTGGTGTGAGATAATAATGCCTTTTCCTTAATATTTTGCGTTACAACTCAGTTTATTAAAGTAACTCTTCAGTGGTGGGAGAAATAAAAATACCAAAACCAGCGCCAGGCTATGAAGGCAATACAACCCAAAGCAGAAATGGGTTCTGTACATCCAGCACAACAAATCACAAGAAATAACACACAAATATCCCATTCTGCGCAAACCCAGCTTACCCGCCTGATCTCCGTAAGCAAGATGCTGCTATTCCCCCGGTGAGCCACAGGATGGCACCGGGCTGGGAGAGCAAGCTAGGGCTGCAGCTGGGACACTGGCACTGCTGCCAAGGCACCCAGCACAGAAAGGAACCAGTAACAGCCCTCTGCCAGCCCCTCACGGTGCGCAAGGGCCTGCGAGCACGTTTTTCTTATTACTCTTCCATAACATGAAGAACAGACACGAGGGCTTCTTGTCTATCCGTGTTATCCCTAATGACTGCTGAGAGCAATAGGATTCGGACACAGTGGTACTGAAGGAGTACCCATTCATGTTCTGATATCAAAGGCAATGGGGCATTCAGCCCCAGAAGCAGGACAGCCACACGGAGCCCCTGCAACAGTACATAGGTAAGGCAGGTTTACAGGATCCTGTGGGCACCAATTCCATGCTCTCTGCTGCACTTGGGAGTTGCTGATCTGCAGATCCACCAGCCTGTCCTCGTTCCCAGACAGAGCTTGTTTAAAGCACTTTGCAGCAAACTTATTTCCCACCCATTTTCCAGCTCTATCTTGAATGGAAAAACGCAATTACATCATAGGAATGTCTGCCCATCTGCCTAGAGCAAAACTGTGCTAAGGCACACCTATGCATGTTTGAAAAAAGAGAGAAAAAGCATTATGTGAGCAGGTAAGACACTTTGAGGATGCTGTTTGTGGAAAGGGAATATGAGATTGTACCACTCGTTAAATAACTCACCTCCTTCATTCATATCCACACTTTAACAGAAGACATTTAGGGAGGGAGTGCTGCTGTGCTCCCGGGAAACGCAGCACTGCCAGGGGACCCCAGCACTCAGCTGCACGGGCACTGCTGTTGAGTGCCCACTCACATCAAATGCTGTGGCCGCTGGTGTTGATGCCTTTTGCAGGGAAGCAGGGACTAACAGGAGCTGCAGATTTGATCCCATCCACAGTAATTCAATCCACAAGAGGGAAACGATTGGGAGATTCTGACTCAGACAAGAAATGTCCTGTTTCACTTTCTACCCTGTACAAGCACACTGCATCCTGACGTGACCTGGCAGGTATCTGCTGCTGGGGACCTTACATCCGTAAGAGCCACAACCCGGGCAGGGAGCGCAGGGTCTCCAGCATCCCTTCCTCAGCCACCTGCACCGCGCCTGCCCCTCCCGGGAAGCAGGCAGCCTGAACGCAGCCAGAGCTCCTGGGGACGGCCACAGCCCCGCCGGCTACTCACCTGGGCAGGCCTCTGCGTAGTCATGGCAGCAGTCGAGGGTGCGGGCGCAGGCTTGGTCGCAGTAGCAGGGCCCGTGGGAGCCGTCGGGCCGGCGGCCGGTGCTCAGGCAGGCCGGGTCGCGGCCCGGGCAGCACAGCCCGCGGGCGGCACAGCCGGCGGCGGCGCGGCGGGGCAGGGCCGGCAGCACCAGCAGCGCCAGCAGGGCGGCCCAGCGGGGACAGCCCGCCATGGCGGCACGGAGCCTTCGCCCGCCTTCGCGCCCCGCCGCCCGGCCCGGCTGCCGGCTTAAAGGCGCTGGGTGTGAGCGCTGAGGGGGAAGGAGCCAGCCCGCCTACCCCGCGCCCCGGCGCTGCACTAGGAAAGGCGGCGGGGCGGGCCCGGCCCGGCCGGGCGGGGCCCCGGTGCCACCAGTGTGCACGGTGCCTCGGGTCGGGGCCACCGGCGCTCCCAGAGCGGGCAGAGCGCGGTCCCCGCCGCTGTACACGGGCAGGTGCGTGAGCCGGGCCGGCCGCTCGCAGCTACATCCCGTGTCCCAGGACAGACTGACAGCCACGGGAACCCTCCACACACATACCCCTTGTTCTCCCGACACGAGCAAAACGCTTCTTTGCCTTAACCCTCGTGGCATCGCCTAACGACCGCGTGTCCAATAGTTCCATTTCTGCAGACTTAAAAGCTAAAAGGTATCATTTCCTCACTGCTAGCATTTATCAGCCAAAAAATCACAAAGTTTATGATGAAAAACAAATTATAAGAGACCATTTCTTGCCAGGTTTGATTTCAGCATACGTCAGGAGTCGTTCAAAACCTGAAAGTACTTCACTCCCAGGACAGCAGCTTTTAAGAAACACAATCCAGCTGGCTGTAGTGCCTCTCTACAGAATTACTCCAAGTTTTCTCCTTACTTTCAAACACAAGAAGCTTAAAGGGGTTAGAGCCACCCCTGTGAATTATTTAGCTATTCACTAGGAACCTAAAGGCTTTATCGAAACTTCTTATCAACCAGGCTTACTCTAAAATATTGATCACAACAGATGAGGTGTCCCTGCCCATGGCAGGGGGATTGGAACTGGATGATCTTAAGGTCCTTTCCAACCCAAACCATTCTATCATTCTATGTTACACCCTGCTCAGCACTGAAGTGGGATTTATAAAACCCACCCACTGATATTTTTGCAAGTGATGATGCTGTTCTACGAAGAGTGAGTATGGGCAAAGTGTTCTCACTTCAGAGAGACTGCAGCAAAGATGCTTCTAGAAAAAAACACGAAATAATATTAGAGGACAGGCTAACACCAACATGTGCAGTGCTGGAGGCATGGGAGCAGAGAAGAGCTGGCACCACACCAGCTCAGACAGAACATGGTAAAGTGGTTCAAAAAGATAAGGAATAAAAGGAACTTTAGCTTCTTAAGTGTGTCAATAGAAGTCTGTAGCAAAGGACAGATGTCTCATTTTCTTGGCAGTGGTCAGATATTGTCACCTTGGAAATCACACGTGTAACAAATCCTGCTGTGGGCAAGAGGCAAAAGGGCCAGGACAGGAAAGAGAAGAGCACTCAGAAATAAGAGGCCATGGGGTCTGGGAAGCAGGAATTTAACGATACCAGGTGTTAACTCCTGCCTCTGCCAATGAGTCACTCGCTGTGTGACCTTGGGTAAGTCATTTAATCAATGTATGTCTCATTCTCCATCTAGATGAGAAAGAACATTTAAAAGGAGATTGCATTACTCAGCTAATTAGTCAATGCAAACCAGAGGCCTGTGCAGCTCTTGTGCAATTAACAGAGGGGCAGTAACAAAGCACCAAAGCACATTTCCCAAGTACCTCTGTCCGGCTCCCATACTCCAAGTCTTCCCTGCCAACAACTGCTGAGGTAGCAGGAACACCTTCACATCATGCTGAGACACAGAGAACTGACTGAATGAAAATTAGCTTTAAAAAGCAATGTGTCCACATAAAGACTGCAATTTTGACTGGCTCTGTGCTGTAGGAAAATTGGATCTGGGTCCAGACATCTCAGTAGGGTTTATATTCAATCCACTCCCACCTGAAGGTCTTAGGAGCAAATTTTTTTGCTCATCTTACATTCCCAGTCTGCAAGGAGTTCTCCCTTGTTCTTGGTTGACATAGCTCTATGGGATTTTGCAGGGTTTGTTTGGGTTGGGTTTTTTCCCTGACAGGCTCAAGATGGTAATGTTAAGGAAGCTAAGGGAAACATGGCCCAAGCCATGCTGCACCACATCAGCCCAGCAACAGATTTCTTACAAGACAATTGCAGAGCCTAAAAGTAGGATTGTTGGCCACGTGAGGAATACTGGAGCCAAGCAAGTGTTCTTTTCAGACAGGAAATGTGGCTAGTCCATCTTACAATGACAGCTTCAGAAGCAGAAGAGCTGTCAGGGCTGTCCTTGGCAGTGGAAATCGTGTCGTCCAGCCTTTGGGAACACCAAGAGGCAGCTAGATAGAGCAGGTAGAAATGCAGCTTTATCTGCTTGCTCCAACGCAGCTGCTTTCCCCACTGGACACGCAAGGGTCCTGCCTTCTTGCTCATTTTCCTTCACTTAATTAAGCTGCACTGTGCTGGAGCTGCCACTGTGACCCAGTTCCCAGAGGCCTTCCTGCTCCCTTCATTAACTCTGAAGGGTGGGAGAATGTTGTAGATGGAAAGTCCCTTCTCCAAGGGACAAAGGGGCGCTTACTCTCACTTTCACCATGGATAGTTAATCAGTGATGGCTGATCCACCCCTCTGTGGAATGCTGTCCAATACCAGCCCCTTCTCAAACATTAGTTCACCACAGATTTCACCGTTCCCCTCACCTCTCTCTCTCAAATAAAATAAAAATATATATATATATATATATATATATGCATTTGGGGCAGGATTTAACAGGTTTTTAAGTAGAATTTACCCTATACCCAAGTGTTCACCCCTTTGCCTCTCTGCAGGACTTGGATTCCTGTGCATACCAGCAATAAGGAAACTAACAGAGCTATGAGTATGCAGGATTAGCCCCAAAGAACAAAAAGGACTCTGGTTTTAGAGTGTCTGATTTTACTTTCCATTGTCACAGCCAAGTCTGTAAAAGCATCAAAGGAAAGCAGCCAACCAAGTGATCTGATTTCTTGGAGCTGATTTCTACAGATACTTGAAGGCCACAGAAGAGCCAGCTGCTACCTCATTCAAACCCTTCTCCTAGGCTATCACAAGGGCTGCTTTACTTGTTCATTATAATTCAGTAAGAGGCACCACCAGTTCACACAAGTTTTCCAGAACATGACGCAAATCAACAGCAGTAGCAACAATACTTGCTCAAAAGAAGGCAAAGGTCAACATTTCCACCTACACTTTTGCTGCTGTGAACAGGTACTAGCTTGAAAAACCAATTTCTGCAGCAAAGTCTCTGCTGCGTTCTGCTGCGTTTCCTATCTCAAACCCAGAGAATGCAAGGACACACTTCCAGGCTCTGCTGTTAAGAGTTTTGGCACACATGGTCCCAAACAAAGTAAGTCCTGCTGGGCACAGAGGTGCACAGGAGGTATTCCAGTTGCACAGAGCAGCTTTGTTCTCAGCTTCCAAATATCATTAGGGAAGTAGAGAAATCCTCAGAAACTTTAATGTTGTCAAAGAAGAGCTGGGGCAAATGCTCAAGCTTCTTACAACTCACTTATCTAATAGAAGCAGCAAAACTCCAACACCATGAAACCCAGCAGATGCTTCAGCATCCTCTAAAACAGAAAGTTTCATTTTCAACAGTATCTACATTCCAACACAAGCCCTACCTTTCCTCTTGCTCCTCTTAGGCTGCTGCTCTGTGTGAGCAGAGGCGTTTGCTCTTATGCCCTGCCTGCCTGAACTGGAGACGGTGCAGCAGAGGAGAGGACCACCAACATGAATCCAAACAGAGAATGAACTGCTCTGCATTACTCTTAACTAACTCTCCCTTTCAAACTGTCCATTATGCTTTGTGCCTGACTGATCAGGGGTAAGGTGGCCTCATGCCAAGGCCAAGGGAACTGCTGTGGTTTTGTGTTCACCGAACTTATCTGATTCTGCAATTTGCTGAATGTTTTCCCATCCCAGATCCTTCCCTCTGTGTGGCAGACAGAAAAAAAAGCCTCCAGCACAGGAAGCGCAGGAACACGTGCAAGAAACACCTGGCTGCCTCTGAGGATTTTACCCTGCCTAGCTAGTCCATTGAAGCCATTCAACGGCTTCATTCAAGAACATCCACCTGAGGTTTTTTACTGTTTGAGTGTGTAACTCCCTTCCCCATACCCTGGCAGTAGGAAACCTTTGAAGCATCTCAGCCATTCATTACATCCAAGACCCAGAGGATTCTGCTGCCTAAGTCCTGCCAGACTCTCAACAACCAAGCTCAGTGCACAACTTTTGCCTAAGACAGGTCAAAGATGTCCTTTGCACAAGCTAGTGCAAAGCATCCTCTTATTCCTCCTCAGAACTGATCTAACCATATGAGTGCAAGAGCAGAAACTGGGATTTGAGCTCCGACTACTGCTGATAAATGCTCAGCTTTTTATTCACCCACTAGAAAAGCTGCATTGAGTCAAAACAAAAACCTATCTCCCCCCTCAGCATCTGTCTTCAATAGTGGCTAACAGCAGATGCCCACAACAGAACATAAGATAGGATAAATGTATAGTAGTATTTCCCAGAATACTTTCACGTTTCTGGTAATTTCACCTCCCGGATTTCCTAATAGGTGATGCCTTTGCCTCAGACCATGTCTTACGCTAATTCTCACCCATCTCATATTGAGCCCATATGAACTTTCAGTGCCCCCAGTCTCTCACGACAGAATGCCACAGAGAACAAAGCTGTTTTGAACCTAACATCAGCTAATTTAATTTGAATCTTTAGTTCTTGTATTGGAAGAGACAGGGACCAATCAATTCTTGTTTACGTTCTCAAGGCCACTCAGGATTTTATAGATTTCCATTGAACTGTCCCTTAACCATCCATCCTGCAGGCTGAAGAGCCACCCTGCCTGGAGGGGCTGCCTGGCCAGTGGTTTGAGTCACGGAGAGGTTAGCTAGCTTTTGACAACAAAAGAAATCACTGCTATGGCTGTGCTCCTGCTTTCCCATGCACCCCACTCACAATATGTATTCATGCACTTAAGGCCAAGATGAAAACAAATTCACACAGGCAGATAACAAGCTCTCAGTGCTGAGAAAAAGAGAGGAGTCTCATGTATGAAAATATCCTAATGCAAGAATTCAGTCTTTTTCTTTCTTTTGACAAACTCAAAATAATAAGAACTGGAGGAGCTGGCTTATTCCACACCTGCTCCAGCTTTCTTAAAAGACCTGTCTGCCTGCTTTTCCCCAAGGCACCCTGTGCAGAAGGGCATTACTAAAGAAGTGTTGGGAGATAGAGGAGTCAGAAAAGGGAGGAAGGTGGACCACTGAGTCTTAAAAAAGGCTTATTTAAGAAAAGATCCAGGTGGAATATTCGTTTGTCAAAACCAGTAAGCAAAAAATACATCTACAGGGATCCTAATACCTCTTTACTTGGAGGAGTTTCAAACTCTATACTGTGATTCTTTCCTTCAGTGTTCTTAGAGATCTTACAATAGAAGCGGAAAGACCTTTTAGCACCATTCTCCTTCTGTACACATCTGCTAGTTTTTAGAACACAGGGACATGGGAGAAGAGTGGATACCAAACAAGATTCAGATTTTCCTGAAGAAAATGTAAAATACAATCAGATTACAAGCTCATGTATTTAAGATTCTTCTGTCTGTTGCCAAAGTAAAGAACATAGAACCAAATAGTCCAAAACTCCACCTGCAAACAAAGTGCACCCTGGAAAAGCCCTATACGCTGACAAAGAGATCGGATCTCATTAGGACTGAAGGGAGTTTTGGCCAGCACACCTGAACTGAGCTATTGACTCAGGAACTAGAAAGCACCTCACTGAGGAAAAAAAATACCTTCTTGTTAGAACTGAACTTTTCTGCATCAGGAGGCCAACAACTGCTGCACACCTCCTCAGATGTGCGATTGTCACCCTTGTAAAACTCACCCTCAGCTGGCTGTGAAGAGGAGAACCACATCAGCTTCGCAGAGGGAGCACAGAGAGTGGACTAGCAGAGGGCAGCAGTCTTCTCTAGAGCCCCACTGTATGACCAAACAGGTCCAAAGCATCTGCTGTTTTTCAGGTCATCAGTTTTGTCCCCAAGGTACTGCCAAAAGAATCCACACCACAGCAGAGTAGTTATGGCTGAGCAAGCACCTTCTTGTATTTAAACCCCATTATAGCATTAACCCTTGATGAAGACTTCATCTCCATACAGCAAAACTAGTGTCTCCAGCAGACTCCAACACATGGGAAGTGTGATGTGCTTATTCTGCCTTCTCCTCTCTGCTGCATTAAAAGATCATGGGGGAAGTCAGGCTGGAAGAGAAGTAGGGAATTCCCACTCATTCAGATGAGGCCATGCATATGAACACAGGTGTTGCATTCTCTCTTCTACCAAAAACCGCTGCAAAACCATAGAGAACAGGGCTATGACTCACCCCAGGGCATAAAGGAAACAGAGTTGTTCTCCTTAAAATGCTATTATCTTTAATGAAAGCTAGAGAAAGTTCAAAGTGACGAAAAATCTTATTTAGAAGATAGAAAAGATAAATACTTTAATAAAAAGCTTTTAGTGGTTTTCTCTCTTGGTCTTTTGCTTTCCCAATGGAAGGGAAAGAAAACCAGCCAATTTTTCTGAACCTGGTACTTTCAGTTAATGTTTTTCTTTTCCTAAGAGAAAATAAAGGATCAGTTTGTGAGAGTCTGAGACATGAGAGGGGATCCTATGAAAAAGGTAAGGCATGTTCCTTTCCCAAAGCAGAAGAAAAGCCTTGAGCAGGTTTGCATTCAAATCAGACCTGGAATTTTTCCTGAGCCTATGAAGGCCCAGAGTCTGATTCCACAGGGCATTATTGGGAATCTTCTAAATCCAGAATGATAAGGCACATTGTCTAGCAGAAGGAACACCATGCCTAAAATCCTATCAATTCCATATGCTACATGACCCTCTCCCACATTAAATCAAAAGCAGTGCCTCACTTTACAGATTCCTCCCAAACTAGCTCCATTCTCATGCTTTCACCAGCTGCCTCCACAGATAACTGCCTCCTCCTTCAGCCCTTGCACCTTTGCATCCTCCTCCAGCAATGCTGCTTCTGCAGCCCACACCATGCTGTGAGATGGCTCCAGGAGCAGCAGGCAGCAGCAGCAGCAGCTTTCCCTCCCTTCACTGACTTGAGCTGCAGCTCAGTGCCTCCTGCTTCTGTAGCCTGTGGCATTTCACTGCTGGTGTTTGTGGATGAAAGAGATAAACAAGAACATGTATAATACAGCCAGAGACTTCTCCCAGCAGGTCTTTCCTCACTCCAAAAACCCCACAGCTCAACAACAAGATGAAACTTTTAATCTTTTTTAACATAGATTATTTTATTCTCTTCCTATGAGAAATGTCCAAGTGTGCATGAGATGCTACCCCAAGAAACAAGAAGCACACACGTACCCCAGAAACAGCAGCCCAGCTCACAGCCCACAAGATCAGCCTTCCCAGTCACCATCAGATGTCTGTCTCACACAAGTTGATCAGTTTGGCACTCCAGGCCACCATTTCTCCTTCTCTTTAGTCACAAGGCAACAGTTACAACTGCACAAGCATTAATACAGGCCCCTTTATTTTTTGACAAGTGGCTATTTATAAGATTAAGATGAAATAGATAAAACATCTTCATTTTCTGGAACTAATAAATCTAAGAGAAACAAATTAGGGTGTTTGTGGGGGTTTTTTATTTGGTTTTTTTTTTTACAATGGGTTTCCTAAAGAGAGGCAAAAAATTGATGTTGTCCTTCCATGCAGCATAAGACTCAGGATAAATGAATCCACCCACAACTAAAGGAAGTCCCATTTATTTACCAAAGTGTCACATCACTCAAGCTGTTCTGTAAGTCAGCAATTGCAAGTGGGTCATACGCAAGTTGCAGCATTAGGCTCCTACGTGACACGGCACCACTTGTCCCCTTGTGATCCTGTGCAACACAGAAGAGTTGGGAACAGCCTTCAGTTTCTTCAATGCAGCTATCCAGGCCACACATTTGTCACTCTGCTAAATCTCTCCCCAGATTTTAGAAAGAAAAGCAAAGCAAATCTTAAAGCGGCATACACGCTGCTTAAACAGAATGCTGAGGGGTCTCTGAATTCAAGGGTATGCTTAAATGTGGTACTCAAAAACATTACACTGCACAAAGACATCACTGTTCTGATTAATCAGGCTCCATAATGAGCTATATAAGCTGCAGAAGAAAGCAAATACACTCACTAGAACTGGTTCTTAAACTACCAGTTGATTGAACATCCTAAGAAACCTTGGCTTTAAACAAATCTCTCCAATAAACTGAACATGCATCAAGATCTGACTGCAACAGGTGAAATTTGAAAGGCAATTGGTTTATTACCAAAATACATTTCAGAAATTTCAGTTGCCCAGGCGGAAAACAGGCTGACTATTCTCAACATCAGCCAAGCTTTTAGCTGACACTGGTAACAACATTAAGAGAAAAAGCAACTGATTTCTGATTACACTGTCTGGATCCCTTCAATCCAAGTGCTGCCTGTATCACACAGTCACACTGACATTTTTTTATACATGGCAATTATCAAGAAGTCAAAGAGGTCAGAGAATAGACCCCAGTTTAATCTCTGCTGTGCAGAGTTCCTGGAGTCCACAAAGGGGAAGACTCCTGGTCTGATCCATACCTCTGCCTGCCAGAGATAATGTGAGTGCATTACAATCTCATGGATGCAATGAGTCAGACACATCTGGCACAATCTGTCTACCAAGTGGCACAGAAATCACTGTTTCAGTGTTGTAAGCAAAGCCCGGTCCTGATGAGTCCTACCTACTGAATAGGCCTCATTTGTGCTGGCAGTTTCTTGTCCTCACTGGGTCTTTTCACTTGACTAAGCATTTGTAAGACTAGACCCAGAACAAATGAGTCCTAGTTTCTGGGACCCTCCTCAGCTTTGGAACCACATTACCTTTGAAATGTGCCCATTTCCCCTTGTTTTAACAGGCAAAGTTAGCAAACTGATGCTTTAAAATTAATGAAGTTATAGCTAATCTATAAAGATGATGTTTATTTGCAATTGGGTACCACTTTGGTGATGAAACCAAAGGCCTTATATACAACTAATATATTTCCACAAGAGATTCAAGGTCACCCATCTGCACAAACCCAGTCTGAACACAGAACATTAAGAAGCAGCATAGAAATATGACACAAAATAGAGCTAAAAACCAAAGCATTGACCCAAATCGACAGAAGTCAACTCTTGGCACAGAGACTCCTTTTGTGCCTGGCATTTCTGAGTGCAATTAAGAAGCAGCATGCAGCAATAGCAGGGATGACAATAAACAGAATCTGTAACATTGCCTCACCTATTTAACAGCTTTATTCAATTGATGCAATTTACATGACATAAATGGTCACATTAATTTTCTTAAATGACAGCAGAAGCTGTCATGGGCACGGGGAGGCATTGACCAGCGTTCCTGGTCCATGGGCAAAACCAAGCCACAGAGTGCTCTGCACTTTGTAATTCAGTAAATGCAGAAAAAATTAGTTTGCTTTGTTTTACTTGGAATAAGGTGCACTGATTACTTTTTTTTTTCCTCTCTGCTAGAAATTAACTTTTTTTCGCTATTTCAACACTATTTCAGCTACACCCAGGTTTGAATTATAAAACTCTGGGAGAAAGTTAATTTACCTCCTTAATGCACATTCCTGTCTTCAGTTGAGTGCTTCAATCTTTCAAGGCTCCTACTCAGATCCATGAAAAATGATGCAGTAAATTACCACAGGAAGAAAGATGTTGTAAACAAGATAAAGAAATTAAGTATATGAGGAAAACATTTTTACCTCCTTCACTGTTAACGTGTGTTTTATATAAACAAGCTGTAAAACTCCACCAAGGTATTTCCAGTGGAATTTAGTTTTTATTGCTAAGAAACTTGCTATATTTTTCTCATGGTAACTGTAGGAGGTAGCATATTGAAAACTTGACTATTAAAGACTAGTGGCTTTCAGAAAGATACAGGGTAAAAGAAGTTTGATCTAAAACAATTCAGCAGATGGAGATGTTTCTAGACAATGTGTTCAGAAGACTGCAGTGTACGAGTCCTTTGTTTCTGATCGGTAAGGATAATTGCATAAAACAGGAGTTTCCTGTTGTTCTCTTATCAGGAGGTGCTTTCTTTTGTTGACTAAAATCACAATTAGTCACTGTGAAAGCTTTGACAATGATACAAAAGCAGAGGATGCAAAGATTTGGGGAGAATGGGTTAACTGCATCTTCTGTTTTTTCTGAACTGTTTTTGCCCTGGGACCTCACAGCAAGTTTACACAGGCAGACTCCCAGGTCCAACTCTCCAGGTCTTCTGGTAGGATCTGCCCTTTAGTCTATTGCCTGCAGGATGTAGGCCACAAGTCTACAGTGTGGAGATCATTAGCAGTATTCGACAAGTCAGCTAAATTCTCCTATGGATCGTGAAGGAATGTGCTTTGCTGAATGACCAGAGCTATCTGCAGACCTCGCAGCTATTGTTCAGTAGCCAGACCAGGATTTTATCCTGACACATTGCAGAGAAACAAGTTAAGAGCTTTTTTGGTTTCTTTTCGTAAAACTGTATTCCCATGGACCTATGTGATACTGCCAAATTAAAAATTAATAGAAGTGCTGCACATTTCTGTTCCAACTGCTGCATAGCATTGCTATTAACACTGTCTGACTCAGAGCCTTCAAGAAAACAGTCAACAGTTGACATCTGGATGACAGAAAAGGTCACTAGGCTTTAAATAACATTCTGAAGGGACTTTAAATAACATCTCTAATGAGTCCATGAAATTGGCATTAAAAGCCCAAGTATTACTGTCTCTGAATATTCTTTTTGTATCTCTGCTGATAATGAAAATAATGCTTAATTGGCAAAAGGAGACACAAAAGCAGCTCACAAATACCAGAAATCTAGATCTTGAGGAAACTTCCATGTGTGAGTTTCAGATTTTAAGAATTATAATTGTGTTGATATTCATGTCTTAAATCTACAGCTTTGAAAACAGAGACGGATGAAAAATGATCCTGAAAGCTTTTCCAGTGCCTGTCCCCACCCATGCAACCAGCTCATAGCCATAGCATTGCATTCTTTTGTTTCCCTCTCTGTATGTAAGATCTTCACCATATAGAAGGAACACATTCAACAAACTGGTCAATCACAGACACTTGGAACACAGTTGGCTTCACCTACTTCTTGCTCAATCTCAAAATCACCCTGACCTACACCCTTTCCAGGTAGGTCTTTCACTTGTGTGCTATGTGTTCACATAGCTTATGTGTATTCTCAGTAAACTAGGATCAGACAGAAGAGGCCACTACAAGAAAACCCCAGGGATTATATTTGCCCAGTAAAACAGGTTATCAACATTCAGCATGAAACCAGCCCCTTACCTACAATCACTGCCTCAACTTAGGTACAAGAAGCTCAGCTATGGGAAAATTGGGTAACTGCTGTTTATTTAACCACTGCCTTGAAGGCAAAACCAAAGCAATGACATCTTTCCACCTCCACATGCTTGGCGCTCTGATAACAGATCTCTGAATAAGATGACCCAAGTAACATCTCTTACAAGGACTGCACAGTCCAGTTGTACACAGTCTTTTGCAACATGGTCCAAAGAGAGCAAAACCAATTTTTGCTTCTACAAGAAAAGTTAGACTGCCAACTGATCTGCTTTAGACAACTCACAATGCACTATGACAGCAACTTGGATGAGTTACAGCTGCAGAAGCCAAGAACCAGAGCACCATGCATATGCCTACAGATCTCACAGGATATAGGAACCATTCCTACTGTTTCAGATCCCGAGGTCTTTACTCCCAGTATGAGGGAAATGAAGGTGAATAAATCCTGTGATGATGAAGATGAATAAATCCTCTTAATACTCCCATCACTGCAATTCTCTCTACAGGGCTACTAGCTGATCTCTCAGGGATCCTGTGCAGGTTTAAGGATAAGGCAAACCTGCAGCTAATCACAACTCACCAACAAACCTCTCACCCGTGGCTGAACCCAATGATGCACTCCTGAAGGCCTGAGAGATTCTGTTTTCTGTTAACCTTGTGAACCTCCCATATAGCTTTATTATCTTCCTTCTTTCAGCTCTTGAGCCACAGTCAGGGAAACAACGTTGTGACTCCCAGCAGCCTCCCAGATGCAACTTCATCAGACAGAAGGAATATCTGATAACAGCCAGATAAGGGTGAACTTTCCTCTTCAGTGTGAGAGGAAATCATTAGGCTCATCCATGGAAAAGTGCCTGCCAGATTCCTGCCACAATTCAGACACAGAGAAGGCAGCTCATGGAAGACTGACCTTTCCATTACCACTTTGGTACCCAGCACATCATCCAGAATCAGAGGAAAGACTAGCAGGGAGTATGTGCCATAGTTCAGAAGAGCAACCGAGGTTTTACAGATGAAATCACAACCAGGAGCACAAAGTATGTGTTGCCCTCATGATAACAATAGCTCTTGTGAAGCATGTGCCTGATGGACAGGTTTAGGGAAGCTAGGAACAAGAGACACACATTGCTATTAGCACCTTTGGCAACCACCTTTTCTCCAAGCAGTTTTGCCAAGCCCTACTGAGGTGTTTCCACAGCAACAGAAGTTGCTGACTAACAAATTTCTCAGCTGCTTCCAGTTCTCTCTAAATTTCCAAGAAAATTACACTCACAAATATCCTGTTGTAAAAAGGTGACAGTGAATACTCAAAGGCAGTTTTGAACTGCTGGTGTCAAGGGTCTGATCCACATCCACTGAAAAAGGGATTCAGTCTCAAGACAGGCTTTCCCCCATGAGCGCTATATCTTGGGGAAAAAGTAAGTTTTTATCTCCCCTTGGTAGATAAAATTCTTGCAAACATGAATGAAGACTAAACCAGTGTAATGTGTAACAATTACAACAACACTCTCATGAGCCTGCAGATGGTTTGCATCCATCTTTTTTCTTCAGCAAGCTATTAAATTCTCCAGCTTGATTTGGGAAAATTGGTGGAGGTAAGGCAACGTCTACCATTGCTGCAGGTATGTACCACAAAGGAAGTGCTTCAAGCTGCTAAACAAGGGCAGAGGTAGAGCTTAGCATTTCTCCTCAATGAGGAATGGTATCTAGAAGTTAGCTGCTGCCTACAGGCCAGGCTCTATCTTGGACCAGTATGCAAGCATTCCAGTATACGTGGGAGGATCAAAAGCACAACCTCACCCTATCAATTAAAAAGCAGCTCTGAACCAGCAGCAGTGAGCTGTTGAAAACATTATGACCACCCACAGTGGGAAATGGAAGCATGTGTGGAGCAGAAAGCATGTGTTCTACCAGCCCCTGGGTGCTGACATATCACCCTACCTTCAGAGAGCTGCTTTCAGGAACAGGCTTCGGGGAAACCATCTGAGCAAGCAGCACCACACAGGGCTGCATCTGCTTACCTACCACCCTCATGCACCGAATGAGCCTCCTCAGCCCTCTGGAAGGACACCTGCCACCCTGCTGGAGATGGAAAACATCCCTTGTTTCTTTGTGCAGTCAATGCTGAGACTGCATCTCCAAGTCTCTCTGGACATCCTCACTGAGGAAGGTTACATGAACTCAAGGGAATCTGCATAAAAGCAGATAAATTAGGACAGTCTCTGGCTTTAATATTTGCTTTGAAAAAAGACTAAGGAAGTCAACCTTTTTCTCAGCACTGGAGGGAAGACTTCAAGCTGACCCAGCCACAGCATTCAAAACTAAACAGAGCAAGTGATCAGCACAGTGAAGTGCAGACTATCCAGTGGAAACTTTTCTAACTATAACACTGAAGAACTGCAGATTCTCAGGTAACACAGAAATGGCCTTGAAGCAGACATTTCTATGAACCCAAATCAATCTTAGAGAACAGAATGGAATTGCTTTGAATTATAGAATAGTTTGGATTGGAAGGTTTCTTCAAAGGCCATCTAGTCCAACCCCCCTGCAATTTATCTGATGCTGGGATATCCAATGTACACCATGAACATGGTCTTGCATATAGAACACTTTTGCCTATTGCCAAGACAACTCTATCTGCAAGTTGCCAGATGTTTCCCATCTGCCTTATAAAAGACTTGAGCCCATTTCAGTCACTGGAAAGTGTGTGAAAGGGGCTACATCCAGTCCTTGCTAGCCTTATATTGGCACTGAGCAGAAAACAGGTGAAGAGAATTTCTTCAGACACCAGAGTACCCATTTCTGTAAACATGAAGGCAACTAGCACTTTTCTCCAGTTTAATTTACTGTGGAACAATTTAAAAGGCTTTAGCACCAATCTCTGGTAGGTATCATTGGACAAAGGAGAAATTTTGGTGTTTGTGCTTGGAACCTCAGCAGAAAACCAGAGCTCTCACTGTCCCTTTTCACCTAGTTGTGAGCACATCAGTCCTCCCTCTACAGTGAGCTGAACCTGAGCATCGGCCAGGTGGTCGGAGCAAGAAGACACAGCAGGGAGCAGAGTGACATAAACTGCAGCTTTCTACAAGATGAAGGCTGCCAGAAGACAACCAGTCAGTGTCCAAGTGCCTCAGCCCTACCTGCACCCTGTGCCAAACACTTGGATGGGAAAGTGCCTGGGAACCCTACATGCTATAATAAACCAGCAGTTCCCACAGCACAAAAATGGAGAATCTGGATGAACCAAGACACTTAGTTCACCCCACTACTAAAAGGGATCTGGCATAAAGGGTGGAAAAAGAACAGAAGTCTACAGCTGCAGAACATCTCTCTAAAACACTGGATGCTGCAGGAGAAAGAAACCCTCTGCTTCAAAAAGAGATCTTTCCCTTAATACCTGTGTGGCAGTCTGAGCGTCCTGAAATGTGGGTCTTCCTAGGGCGATCATGAAACCAAGCTTTGCTTCATTGCTGTCCATGATAACATCTAGCCTGTCAGCACAGCTGATGTGTCAGACAACTTAATCCATCACTGAGCAGAGAGGGAGGCAGAGGAAATAATGCAAAGAGTAGAAGCGGCAATGAGTAAATGGACCATGCTATTTCATAAGCTAATGCAGCCGCTTAACAGATGGATCTGAAAAGAAAAATCACCATGCAGTCAAAATGATGCCTGGGTCTTTGGGAATATAGATGTTAAACCTCTCACTGTGTATGAAAACATGTCTATTAAAAACAACATCAGACAGAAATAATCTGTGCTATTTTCCTCTCAAATGCTCAAGGCACCAAGAAACAGAGCTGTTTGAGAAAAGTAAACATTTGCTTAAACATACCAGCCTAGTGAGTGACTCCAGATTTCAGTTTTAGAAAGTTAACTCAAGTATGTACAGCATTGTCTATTCCTGCTAGACCTGATGGAACAAGACCTGATGGAACCTGATGAAGACAATTCTGTCTTCATCCTCACTGCCCTGCTCTAGTACTTCACAGCAGCTCAGCAGAATATGAGCTCAGGACATGCTGTGATAACCCTTTGCCAGCCTCTGAGAGGTAGTAGGGAGCTCTCTGTGCAGAGAAAAGCTGTGAATCAGCCTTTGCCCAAAACATACCTCTTGGCCTTCCTCTCCTACCTATCTCAGGAGTTCACCAGTACCTGCAGAACTCAGGCAAGCAATGGGGCAACAAACGCAAAAGACAGTTCTGAGGAGGAAAGCTGCAAATTACCTTAAAATTCAGTGTTAACATCCTCCCCTCCCCATCTTTTATCAAAGGGCTATCTGTATTAAGGGATTTTCAAACAGAGTGATCTTGCCTCCATGTTTGTTATAGACAATAAAGTTTGATGGTTTCTGTATTAACTGGGAGGCCTATTTCATTGCTTGACTGTCACACAGTTGTACTAGGAACCACTGGAGCTCGAGGTTTTGAACAGATTGTGATTACACACAGAAATCATACTTTTGAACATGTGGGAGCTTGGAGCAAAGGTGCTGAACGAGTGCCAGGGGATGCTCTCTAGACCCAAACCAGCTCCAGAACTAGAAAAAAGAACACCATAGAGACAAATATAAAATGAAGCCACATTTATGGAGCCCAACTGTTTGCAAGTGTATCAGCAGCAACTCCAGTAGCTCTGAAACAAAAGCCTATCAGTATGGAAGCCTTCATCCACCTCAACTCCTCAAAAACAAAACAAAACAAAACAAAAAACCAAAAAAAAAAAAAAAACCAAAAAACCTTTCACAAGCTCAGATGTTACTTTCAGGGTTTCTCTCTACCTTGCCACACTTCTTACAGATAACCTAATACTCACTGGTCCAGAGGTTTATTACAGCACACTGCTATAGCAACAAGATGAAGGTACCCCGATTATATACACACCGAACGACTCAACAAGCAGTTTGATTCAGAAACTCATGTGGCCCTAAGCTTTGGGCAACACATGCACACAGCACCCCCTACAGCTGCCAGGTCAGGAGAGATCCAGTCGCTTCTTGTCAGGCAGAGCAACTCCTCCTTCTAAACCCCTGTATCCAGACTAGAGGTTGCCTAGAGTGGATCAGCTATCAGACAGTTTTGCCTTCCATCCCTATGCATGTATGCAGTAGCAGTGCTTGAATCTTAACCTGAGCAACAATTCTAGAAGAGGTAATAAAACATGAAAAAAACACATTCCAGCTACATCTGTCCTTACAGCTCCCACTGCACAACCAGCACCCTCCATCCCCTAAAGTGTGCTTGCTGGTAGGTATACTCATTGGATTGTGAAAGTAATTTATATTAGCAGTTCTGATCCCTCATCAATATGTTTTTTTCAAGACATAATGCTGCTTATATTAATTGAATGAGAAAAATCTCTACTCAGTTTAATAGAAGACTGCTTTGAATGCTAATAGCTAATTTTCCATCACTGCTGTTTCCTATTAAACATACATGCCAAAGGCCACTATCAGCTCAGTTTCCCTCCCCTAACCACTAAAACTGCTGTTTATGCTTTTAAGTACCAGAAATACCCTCTAAACTTGTAGTTGCTGTAAATAATCTCCAATCCGCTATGGTATTAATTAGGCTGTTCCTACCAGGCAGTAAAAACACATCAGTATTTCAAATGCTGCAGGACATCATTCCTTAAACATTTCCTCGGCCTACTATCCATGCCTCACTCACTTTTCCCCTTCTGCTTCTTCAAGCCAAATTGTCTCCATTGGTCTAGTTAGCTCACTGCAGCCCCTCAATTGGTATTTACCATATATGAAACATCAGAGAAAGGCTTCCACAGGCTCAGAACTAGCAGCACAGGAACCTTCAACAGCTGCCAGATGGCCCTACTCCTCAGGAACCTAGTGAAGCTGTAGGGGAATTGGGTTTTAACCCCACCCCTAATGCACATACCTGCTGTGCTGCTTCCCTCCAACAGCACATGGGGATCACCTACTTCCATCATTAGGCCCACAGTTTGAATCTGAACCTGCTGTCTGAGACACTACAGGTTAATATATATTCCAGTTCTTTACAACAGCTTGATCTGAAGGGGCCATTTACTTCATTTGCGTTGCCAGTGGGGTATACAAATGCTACCAGAGCAGGACCTGCATGAGACATCTGCTGAGGTCCATTTGTGCATCAGAGACATCACTCCTGACTGCCAGGCTATTGGGCACAGCTGACCGAGAATGCATTCTCCCTCCCTGCAGAACACTCACCACCATTTGACACTTCTGTGTGTGCAGACATCACACAGCACAGGTGTATTTACACAGAATTTTCACCCCTGCTGAGGCCAGATGTGTGGAGTCAAATGATCTGGGTTATGCCAATCAAAGGTACAGGAAGCAATACATATTGGGGCTCTTGGCTACCTCTCTGGCATTAGAAAAATCTTCAGCTTCCTCCTGTTCAGTGGCTCGCTACTTGAAGCACATACGTCCTGTTCATATTTCATTCTCCTTCTCTGCAAAGCTGGAAGTTTGCCAAAGAGCATCCAGGGGAATGCTGCAGGATCTGGATGAACATCTGTCACCAATTCTCTAGCCAGAAGCAGTCATCCCTGCTAGATGAACACATGACACAAGGGAAATGTCTAATTCCTCGCAACAGCTGACATCAGCTTCCCCTCCTTCCCAGACTGCTGTCACTTCTAAGACTCACATACAGAATTTGTAAAGCCACTGACTCACCTGGGAACATGCTGACCTATAACTTCAACCAGATCAGCTAAAACCACCACCGAATCATGTTCTACTCTAACGGAGAGCCTTTTTGCAAACATAGCACAGACTATACCTCTCCCTTTGGTCCAAAACTCAGACCCATTGTCAACGTTTTAGCACTCAGCTGTTATGTGCAGAGACCTGTGACCTCTTGTTGCTTCCTGCAGCACAGCAGCAGCCTAAGTCCCAGCTACGCACCTGTACTTCAGGGTGTGTGAAGCTATGACCATGAGATCACAAGGTCTCTTAGCTTGAGGCAGCAGACACTTCTATGTGAGCAATGATTACAAAGAAGCATACTTGCCATCCAACTCCCAGAACCAGTTAGGAGATCCAGAAACTGGCTGTTAAAGGCATGTGAAGAGAATTTCAGTCACCAGCTGAATTCATCTAGTACTCAGATTTTATTAAAAACAGGCTCTAAACAGTACAGAAATGCCACTGTGCTGCAGCATCCAAGCTGCCCCTTCCCCACTTTACAGGCTGCCAATAATACACTACTAAAGTTTCCTGCATGACAGAAGAGAGCCAAGACTTGAATCCCACCCTAAGGAGGCCACCCTTCCCAGCTTGGCAACTGCTCTCTGAGAAGAGGCTTCCTTACTTTTAATGGTTGTAGTAGGGCAGCATT
The DNA here is from genome assembly GCA_002631895.1 of Agapornis roseicollis. Lineage (NCBI taxonomy): Eukaryota > Metazoa > Chordata > Aves > Psittaciformes > Psittacidae > Agapornis > Agapornis roseicollis. Next base: position 392,233 of record NDXB01022549.1, read on the forward strand.
AGCTGTCAGCCCTTAGAATGCAGCCCTTGGAGACAAAAGCATCCAATTACATTAAACATACAGCAAGTTCCAGAATCCATGACAGTTAATTGCCTCATACCAAGGGAAAGAAAAATGTAACACCCTGTCTGTAAGTTGGCAGGACACCAATTTGTCACTCCTGCTAGCTCTGAGAAAAGACCAGAGCTGCTGGCAGGGTGATGTGAATGCTGTAGCTTGGACAAGTGATCACAGGCAGCAGCATGGAGAGGGACATCATTAGCAGAAGACAGCTTTCTGCTAGTGCACTGAAATCACAGCAGGTCCCAGGACAACTTCTGACAAATCACAACCTGTCAAGAAAACAGCCAACATTTTGTCAGTCCACTCTACTGCAAACAGTAAACATACAGCTTTCAAATAGCCCCAACAAAACTATACAGCAAGGGTTTCTCTGCAAACAGCAAAAACTTCTGTGCCAGGTACCCCAAATAGGACACACTTAAAACTGTAGGAGCTATTACAGTACTTGATAAAAACCTGGGAGAGCTGAGCAGAGAATGCCGGAATACTGTATCTGGTCAGCTCTACCACCTTCACTACCTGACACAGACCACTTTTGCCCTACAACTTCTGAACTCAACAGTGCCATATAGGAAGGTCACATTTATACTCTTCATAGACAGAAGCTACCAAAAAGACTTTGAGGTACAATAGCTGAACAAGAGGCACCTAAACAGCAATACAAGGTTGTAACTGAATGAAGCCAGTAACAATAGCTGCTTATCCAATGAAGTTCTGTTAAGCACATTTTTTTCTAGAGCATTAGTGAAATCCCAATCCAACACTTAAGCTTTCAGATGTCACAATCATTGATCTTCTATAAAAACAAAACCATTAACAAAAAAACCAAAGAAAAAACCTAAGGCAATCCTCCTCCTGCGAATATACACCCTGCTGGAAGCTGATTTTCATCCATTTTCTGCAAAGAATTGAGAATTGCCTATTGGAGGAGGCAGGCGGGAAATATCAAGAAAAGCTCCCTGGCTCTCTGTAAGAAGCACCTCATTTAAACACTGTTTAAATGGAGCAAAAAAGCTGTGCCCTTAAACTGAAGTCCGTCAGAGCTCTCTGCCATTAAGGTATTTTGAAAGAATTCTTTTATTTATCTTCTTTTACGCATGTCAGATAGTGTTATACAATCAGTGTTACTGTATGTGCAGACAGCACCCTCCAGTGATGCTGACCCTCAAAGCATGCAAGGTATTTCCCTGCAATAGAGGTGCAAGTGCATGTAGCCTCAATATACAGCCACATGAGGAACTGAAGCATCTTGCATCTATGGCATCAATCAATCTGGCTAAAACAGAAGATGCATCAGCATTGCCAATCTGGTGGGTTAAAAAAATCCCTTGAAGTCATTGTAACAGATGCTCTTCAAACATTAAAAGGCAATCAATTACATTGTGAGAAGTTTTCATGTCCAGAATAAGTGACACAGTATTATAACCGTTTGAGGAAAGATGGCAAAAAGCGACTGGAGTATTTCAACAGTGATTGATACCCAGGTCCATCTTGATACTTAAAAGGGGCACTCCAGTAACACTGTCACATCTCCAGGAACACAAACCTGCAAAGCATCTCCCTTGCAGAAAGGTGTCTCCCCTTCCCTTTATCTTTGTTTAAGCCAGTGAACATAGGTGAGCGAAGACTTACCATTCAATCTCCCCTGATGCAGGGGCACATGTGGTCAAGCAAACCAGGCAATTGCCCTCATCACACAACTGATCACTGCCAGCTACAGCCACATCTCTTCTCCCAGAGGCTCAACAGCACCTCTGCCTTTGCAGCACCCTATTAGAAAAACAGAACGGTTAGCACCAGGCCATACCAGGGTTGTGGGACACAGCAACACTTCCCCACTGGTGTATCAGACATGATCTGGCTTGGAACAGCAAGAAATCAACACTGTCGATCTGATGGGGAAAAAATTTAGTCATCATTTACACCAGCAGGGCCCATGGGGTTAGATGGCTGCACACCCACAGCAGATGTGCCACACTCCCACCTCCTGTGGCAGATCTGCAGGGAGGGAGTTAACTTATGGCAGAGGAAGTGGCAATGCCATACAGATGTATGGCCACCACCGAGTGCTGAACATACGCAATCCCCTCAACACTCCCCCAAGTTGACCAGCATGGGAAAGGGCAAAAAAGACTCAAAAGCGTTTCTCTTTCAAAGGGACACACTTCAGCCAGAATGACTGGTTCCTCCCCCTTACTGGGGCAGCTGCTCTGAGCAGATCACCCATAGGTATCCATGCAGAGCACTCTTAAAATTAGCTTTCTGAACAGAATGCATACGGGACCATAGCACAGACCTGTAAACCACCATCCTGCTCCAACTCAGCCTGCACTCATGCAGCTTGCAGATTCCTTGCCCTGACAATTCCTGTTCACTAGACACACCTGCCAACTTGGGCATGCAGAACAGGAACAACACAAGGCACACATGACCCACTTGTAATGCTTCTACCTGAGGGAAACCTCTATGCTTTTACTTCTACAATATCTAGGCTAATGCTCAAATACACACATCCTCCAAGTCTCCAGGGAAAAAATGGAAGCAACCCCCTTGCAGAAAGGTTTATCTCCCCCTGCCTTTTTTTCTTTATTGAAATTTAATTTAACAAACAGTTACTCCAAGGACTTACCATCCTTACTTGCTAGAGGCTCAGACGTGGTGGAGCAAACCAGGCAACTGCCCTCATCACACAACTGATCACTGCCAGCTACAGCCACCACATCTCATCTCCCAGTCTCAATACCCCATTTGCCTTCGCAGCACTCTATTAGAAAAGCAAAAGGAACAGTTAGCACCAGGTCATACTAGGGATGTGAGACACAGCCAACACTTCCCCACTGGTGCATCAGACATGATCTGGCTTGGAACAGCAAGAAATCAACACTGTCGCTCTGATGGGGAAAAAATTTAGTCATCATTACACCAGCAGGCCCCATGGGGGTAGGTGGCTGCACACCCACAGATGTGCCACACTCCCACTTCCTGTGGCAGATTTGCAGGGAGGGACTTAACTTATGGCAGAGGAAGTGCCAAGCCATGCACACATATGGTGACCACTAAGTGCTGAGCAACTCCCTTTCAGAAAGGTATACCCCTCACCTTTCAGGTTTTGCTTTATTCAATTTAAACTAGTGATCAGTTACTACTCCAAGGACTTACCATCAGCATGTTGAAGTAAACCAGGCAACTGCCCTCATCACACAACTGATCACTGCCAGCTACAGCCACCACATCTCTTCTCCCAGAGGCTCAACAGCACCTCTGCCTTTGCAGCACCCTACCAGAAAAACAAAAGAACAGTTAGCACCAGGCCATACCAGGGTTGTGGGACACAGCAACACTTCCCCACTGGTGCATCAGACATGATCTGGCTTGGAACAGCAAGAAATCAACACTGTCGATCTGATGGGGAAAAAATTTAGTCATCATTTACACCAGCAAGTCCCATGGGGTTAGGTGCTGCACACCCACAGCAGATGTGCCACACTCCCACCTCTCCCAGCAGACTCATGAGCACTGAGTGAATTAATGCAAATCCTTCCCCTCAAAGAGATGGCTGACTGGCACGTTTAACAGGCACACGGGATGGAAATACTACAAAAATCCAGAGAAAACACACCGATGTATGGAGCTTCAGCAGCAAAGCACAAGACAGATGTAACAGAAAAAGAGGCAGGCAAGAGAAAAGAGATTACACACTCCTGCAGGTGCAACCTTTAGGGCCACGTGAGGCTTCCACCTTCCAGTGCAAAGAAAGGTAGGTCAGTTCTGACATTAACATGGCACAGCCCATGCAGTGAATGCTACTACCAGTAAGGGGCAGGGCAGGAAACCTGCAGAAGCAGCTCCTCCTCCTAGGGCCCACTGCAACCAGCCCAGCTCTGCCCCATGCCAGGACTTGCAGCAGAGCACCTGTTTCTAGCATGGCCTGGTCCCCAGCACACTGAGCACTCAACCCACTGGCCTTCCCAGGCTGTGGACTTCTTGATCTGCTACCTGGCACATTAACAGGAGTGAAACAATGCAAAAAGGGCCTATTGGCAAAGCTTCTGCAGAAAGAAACCCTCTCAGCTCCACAGAATATATGCTAATTGTCACACCTACACATCTATTAACAGAATCACACTACTGTTAAGGTTGGAAAGGACCTCTAGACATCATCTAGTCCAATCCTCCTGCCAAGGAAGGGCCATCTACAGCAGGTTACACAGGAACATGTCCAGGTGGGTTTTGAATGTCTCCAGACAAAGTAACTCCACAACACCCTGGGTTCCAGTGCTCTGCCACCCTCAATGTGAAGAAATTGTTCCCCATATTACAGTTTAAACTTCTCATGTTTTGGCTTATTGCCACTGCTCCTTTTCCTGGTGCTGAACAGCACTGAAAGGAGTCTGGCATCATCCTTCTGGCACCCACCTTTGAGATATTTGTATGCATCAATGAGACCCCCTCTAGACTAAACAAGGCCAGGGACTAAACGTCTCCAAAGACGCCAACCTGACAAAGCACTGCATTAACAGCTCATTAACTTTTGAAAAAAAAAAAAACCAAAAAAAACAAAACCCCAGAAAACCCAAATTACTTAAGGAATAGTTATTTTTAAGCCAGTGAGGCACCGTTACTTTAAGGACTTACCATTCCCCACTGCCAGAGCCTCACGCATGGCAGAGGAAACCAGGGAACTGCTCTCCTCGCACGCCTGACACTGCGGCATCAGAACTCCCGGAGGCCCTGCGGGGGAAGCCAAAGAGAACCGTAAGCACCGGGTCTCGCAACTGCCTAGGACACAGCAGTGGTTCCCACTGGTGCATCATACACGACCTGACTTTAGCGGCGAGAAGCCTACACTGCCGCTCTGACGGGAAAAACCCGTCACCACCGAAGCCCCTGTCGGGTCAGGGCAACAACCAACACCTCCCGCGAAGGGCGGCCGGGCGATCCCTTTCCCGGAACTGCCGCAGGAGCGCGGAGCAGAGCCCTTGGGTACGGGGCCCCCAGGGCTGAGCAGGAGGAGGCGGCCATGCCACTAGGCCTCACCGCTCCCTGAGCGGACAGGCAGGGAGATGAGCCCGGCGGCTGCCAGAAGCCCGCTCAAGCAAGAAGACCTATGAGGAAGGCGTAAAAAGTAAGGGCCCGAACCCACCAACCCTCCGAGCTCGCCCGGAACCCACCCACAACCCCTCACTACCTCAGACACACCGGAGAAAAAGGGCGGCAAGCTCCGCGCGAGGCGCTTTATAGGGTCCTCGGGGCCCGCCCCGGGCCCGCCCGCGCCGAGGCAGGAGGGCGGGCTCCAGCGCCATGTCGGGCGGTGACGCTAGGGCTGCTCTCGGGAGCTGCTTCCGTTTCTCCCTTACCTTTCTGAGCTTGTGGTGGGGGGCTTTGCTTCTTGGGGGAGCCATGGGCAGAGCCGTCCATTGCCCGCTCTGTCCGGCTCGGAGCTGGTGGCAGGGTCCTGAGATGCCGCTCGGCAGCAGGGGCGGCCGCTGCCGCCATTTCGCGGCGAAGGGCAGGAGGAGCGAGGGGCCGCTGAGCCTTGGCTCCTCTCGCCTCATGGCGGTGCGCGCGGGTCGCGCCTGCAGCCCGCCCCCAGTCGTGGCCGGGCTTTGTGTGAGGAGAGGGGCTGATGCTGAATTAAACAAGTGTTTCATTGTGTATAGAGACAAGGCTACAAGATCTGGCGTGCAAAAAGATGACCACGTCTTCTTTAGAATTGATGTCGGCATTCGTTCTATCAGTACGGCCCAAGAAATAGGTAAACATCTGTGAAAGGAAACAGCTAAAGAAGCTTCTAATAAACTAGCCTGTTTGTAATTGTAGTTATTTGGCAAGACTTCCAGTGTCCGTAACTAATAGAATTCCATGAAAGGATAAAATAAGTAGGGGTATTTCTCACCAAATGACTCCCAGAGACCACTCTCCAAATTCACAGTGCCTGAGCTGTGACCTTACCTACCAAAGCTACCATATGCAAAGTATAACAGGAATTGGGTGGGCATTTTTTGGAATTACGATTAATATGTATAGAATCTTAGAATAGTTAGGGTTGGAAAGGACCTTAAGATCATCCAGTTCCAAACCCCCTGCCATAAGCAGGGACACCTCACACTAAACTATGCCACCCAAGGCTTCATCCAGTTTGGCCTTGAGCACTACCAGGGATGGAGCACTCACAACCTCCCTGGGCAACCCATTCCAGTGCCTCACCACCCTAACAAAAAAGAATTTCTTCCTTATATCCGATCTAAACCTCTCCTGTTTAAGTTTGAACCCGTTACCCCTTGTCCTGTCACTACAATTCCTAATGAAGAGTCCCTCCCCAGCATCCCTATAGGCCCCCTTGAGATACTGGAAGGCTGCTATGAGGTCTCCACACAGCCAATAAAGATATATAAGCTCTAAAATGTCTATTCTGGATGTACATGATAGGTGGAGTGATCCCCCATGCACCCAATACCGTAATAATGTCAGCTTTCTAAACTGTCAGTCTCATTAGAGAGTTTATTTCCCAGATTTTGGTGACTGGGTGAAGGTGGGTGGGTGCAGCCATGTGCCTGTCCCTGCACTTGGAGTTGAACCCTCTGGCTGCAGCCTCCCTCCCACCCAGATCTGGCACCAGCACTGCAGGGAAGCCTTGGCCCTATTACAGGCACCAGTACACACGGGGTGTCACACTGCATGGGTGTCTGGAGACAAACCGGTGCTGAGTGCACCCGGGCTTGTAGCACCAATACATGTAATGTGCTTTGCTGGGATGAGCGAGTGTAGCTTTGGAAGTTAATTTTCTTTTAATTTTCCTCTTAGAAAGAAAAAAACCCAGCTTCAGAGATGTTTAGTGACTTGTCTAAAGGCATGTGCAAGTGCAGCGGCAACATCAGGCCTGTGATCCAATCTTATTCCAGAGCAGGAGCTCCCAAACAGGTAACTAAAAGACTGCCAGTTTACACCATTGCTCCTCTTCCAGCTCAGGCTCCTGCTGATGTGCAACTCGTTCCACTCAGGTTTGTGTCACTTAGCGGATGCTCACTGCAGTTTGGGGAACACAGCACAGCAGCAGTTATCTTGCTTTTAGGTGGCCATAGACAGGCAATTTATGTTGTGTTAAATAGGTTGCCACTGAGTAATGTGAGGAATGGAACAGAGAGCAAAGGATGTATCTTGAATGAGAACAGCCTGGCTTATAACCCAAGCACTGCTGTGTGCTGCAATTTTATAGCTGTAAATTCACCTCAGTAATGGGGTGTGAAGGTCAGCCAAGCAGTGTTTATCCTTCACCAGAGGTTGCTGCATAGTAGAGGGTGCCACTGTATGATTCAGAAACGTTCTCCAGCCATGCACCTCCTGGGAAAGGTAGGCAATCTTGTCACTAGAATAAGACTTAACTAAAGAGATGGGGTTGAAATGGAGTCAGTCGTAAGAGGCAGGAGAACAGGTAGGGGAAGACATAAAGCTTTTTTTTACATCAGCAGGGTGGTCTTTTGGGCTAAACAGGGGAGTTGCAACAACCCTGTTATTGTTATGCAATAACAATATGCAGTTAGCAGCTCTGGTCTAGACTAGCTCAATGTCATGTAATTGCTCCACGCTTTAGTTTTTCTCTGTAAAATACACACTGGTTATGCCAAGGCACCAGGCATAGCAATTCAGTTGCTCACTCACTCAGCGTTGCATGAAATGGGATGTGGGATTTGTCACCGCAGTGCTCCAGCAAACCAGCTGTTCCTTTGGTATCAAGCTTCTACTGACTAAACAAGGATTCAGTGACAAGGGGACCAGATCATGCTGATTGCAAGGTGAATACGTCCTGTGGGACCAATGGAAGGGGTAGGTTGAGGATGGTGCTTGAAACATGATGAGAACAAGAAAAAGCACATGGTCAATTTGTTGGCTAGTCTGCAAGCATGCAGCTGTGGCTCTGCAAATCTGCCAAGAGAAGCCACGTGAGGTATTTTAGACACTCTGAAATGAGTAAGCGTATCTTGTTTAATTCACCTCCCTGTCTAGTAGTGTCTACAGACAAATACTGCAAGTACATTTATAGGCCTTACAGTATGTTTGGTGTAACACTGCATAATTCAGCTACCCATTAAAATGCTTTTACCAAATTAAACATGTTTGTAGGCAACTAATTCTTGAAAGCAGCTTATCAAACAGGACCTGTGGAATAAATCTCAATCCCATTAATCCAAGTTCCAGAACACCAAAAGATGAAAAGACAATCATGAAAGACATTTTAAGAGGATTACAGGGAAAACTAATCTTGTTACGCTGCAAACCCATGTCACATGTTCAAGAGGAACTGTGAATGTGATTTGCGTTGCCTCGTTTGGCAAGGAAGGAGAAATTGGAAGGTCTGGGATGTTAAAACAGCTGCAGCAGAGCTTAGTATCAAATTTACTTGACTTCACTGGGTTTTATTCTCCTTGTCAGAAAATGTTGAAAATCTCTTTAGCTAGATGAGTTCTTTAGCTCCGTCAGTGCTCATTGTAGCAAGACTCGTTGAAGTCAGGAATTTCCTCAAGAGGCAGCGAAAGTCAGGGCATACGAAAGTCCCTGTTCTCCTTGTTACTTTGGAGGGACCTCTTCCGTGGGTCGTTGCTGGCCAGAGCAGCCAGCCCATGCAAGCCTCATTGCATAGCTGATTAGCAGGACTTTTTGCTGCAAGACAGCTATGTGCTTTTCTTGCACAGTGTGGTTATTCCCAGCAGCTGTAGGCACCAGCAATCCCTGTGTGTGTGCCTGTAGGAGTCACACACTCTTCCTAACCTTACATGCGTAGCTAAAGTCAAGGAAAAAGGCTGAAAGGCAGTTTAGTCACGTACATGTTTTTAAAAGTATCACAACTTCTGAAGAATGCTGTTGCATTATATGCCAGCTTTCACAGGGACACATTTTCAGCTTCATCCAAATGCCAACAGTCAGTGCTAGCACGGAATCATTCTTTTCTCTAGGAAAGGGAAACCTGATGAAAGAAGAAATGTTTCTGAATTGCTAAACAAGACCTTGTTAATCTTATGGGATGATTAAATATTTCACATGCCAGCATCCAACTGCTACATTGTTATGTTCAGGGTTCTTCTTTTCCATCAGAGCTGAATATTGCAGAAAGCCAAATTTTAATTGGGATGCAACCTCTGACCTCCCAACATAATAACCTGAACTGAAACCCCAGTACCAGATGTCTCCAATATTTAGGAAAATTCTAATACAGATTGTAATTCTCTAGCATAGAGTTTTGTAATATAATAACAATAATAATGAAAAAGCAAGCTATGCGTCAAGAAGCCATGAAAAGATCTCTCTGAATTGTTGGGTCAGCAGCTTCACTGTGGAGTATTATGGTAATTAAAATAAAATAGTGCACTGACAGGGTATTGAAAAAAATAAGTGTGAGTATGTGCCAAATCACACACACTGCTCCTCTGGGATATGAAAAATTCCAAATACAAAATTTACAGAATGGATTAAAGGACAGTAAGAAAAAAACTGCCATAGTTTGGTTGTGGAGCCAACCAAACAAGCCTGCGGCTACAACTAGAGACAAATGAAGGCTGTGAATGACCCAGCTGAGTTTCAGCAAGAGACTCAACAGGGAGATGTATTCAGATTTACTAGTTTAATAGGCTTATTTGCACAGAAATTATGTTCTCTTTTTTTTTTTTTCTTTCCCTTTCTTTCTCCAGACTGTCAGTGGTTTCCATCCAGAAATGATAGAAATGAATCACAGCTGGAATGTGACTGTAGCAGAAACTTCGGGCCAGTTTACAGCAGCAGGTTTAGAGGTCAGTAGCTGCGGATCACAAGAGATACAAAGCACTCTTATGAAGAGATCCCAACATTCATTCTTTCATGAACACAAGTCTTCCCTAGGGACACTGCAGTGAGTCAGGGTCAGTGCAGAGTACCATACCTTGCAGGACCAGGTCCTTTGCTGATTTTTATGCATCTCCTCAGGTTTAGCCTTGTTCAGAATGTTCTAAAAGTATTTCTAAGCTCAGATAAACCATCTAAGATGTGGAAACAATAAATGCCTGTTGGACAAGCAGCTGCCTTGTTAACAGCTGGGTACTAAGGATACATAATTTTCTAATGCTGCATGACACCAGTAAGATCTTGCAAAATTATTGGCTAGACTCTACAGAAAACATTTTTGGAGGGAGAAAAGAGCTTTGGTGGTTTGCAGATTACTTCGTGATTATTAGCAAATGAATTTTACATAGGCATTGATGAAAGACACTGCTCTGTCAGAAGGAGATGGAGCAAAAGACAAAGGAAATAGTAGACCAATATGGTACTACTTAAAAGTTACTTTAGAAATGTTTATATCTTTCTTTATCTTGCAAAAATAACCAAGTGGTTTTAGTCCATTTACATGGGACAAATTTCAGGTGCAGCATGTTGAAAGAACGCATGCAAGAACTCAAAACACAAGACTTTTCAGTTTTAACACAGATGGAAACACTTCGGTTCCAGAGGTAAAGAGCAGTTTAGTTAATTTGAACAGTGTGCTATTAGTTATGATCAGAAAGGCACCACATGCCTTGCTAGTGGCGTCTTGGGATCAGGGTGTGTCAAGGTATAAGCAGTGCAAGATGAAGAGCACACATGTAAGAAGCTATCCTGTTCACAGAGCAGTACTTGGAGCTATCTTTCAACATTTTTTGCACTGAGAATGACAACACTCCAGGGTAGTCAGGTGAGAAGCACAGAACTTCACACAGCCCTGATGGGTGGGTACAGCTTGCTCTGCTTCCTGAGTTTGGAAGAACACCTCATAGAACATTGTGTTGAAATGTGTTTCTAGGAAGAGGAAAGATACTTCATACACCTCATAGATGCAGGCATCTGCCCATCACAAATCAGATCATCTTAAAGCCTGCTTTAACAGATGTTACTCTTTTAGGAACAGTAGGAGTTCATGGGGAGGAGGGGAAGAGAGTAAGCCTCCATAAAGTAAAACCAGTAGTAGAAACGGAGGAGTGAACATGCCACATAGCTAAAAGCTAAAACAGTTTTTCAAAAGAAACGGCCAACAAAAAATACTGATAGACAAGAAACTGGGAAGTAATGTCAGCATTTACAAGGAATTTGGAAACACTTTTGGTCCATTCCCTTACTGGGTGTGATACAGGGGGTTTAGCCAATGTACAAGGAGTAGTACAGGGGGGTCCAACTAATGTACGAGGGAACTTAGTATAAGAAAAGCTAGCGCCTGAAGAACATAAAGTTGCAAAAGAGAACAATGGCTATGTTGTAAGTCTGTGAAATTTGGTGGCCCCACTAAACATGAGTTAATTGTTTCACACTGGTCTTCAAAAGTATCTTTAGCTTTGAAGAAGTCTGTGTTGAAATAACAGGATTTAGTGACCCCAATAAACATGAATTGCTTCACAGCATCCTTCAACTTATCAGTTGGTTTGTTAGTTTAGAAGCAGAGCCTCCCGAACATCTGCTAGCTTGGGATACTCCTTGTTTGCCCGTCCTGTAATAAATTTTGCAGGAAGGTCCCACTGTCTTAAATCTTTGCTAGTTAATTAGAAAGTTATAGATACAGCTGGTTTCAGCTAATTAATGGATTACTGGAGCATCCAACTGTGCCAAAGGTGAAAAATACACTCTGAGGAAGACTGCTTACTTCATCTTGAAGACCCCCTACTCATAAAGAGGAAGACTCATGTACTTCATCTTGAGACCCTCGCCCATGGCCAGAGGAGGGCACTGCACAGACACAAAGGACCTTCTAGCTCATTATAATACGAAGCAGGGATAGATAATAAATATGTATAGGTGTATTGAGTGACCTAATATGTATACCTTAAGAGAATAAATGTAACGGGAAAATGACCCTGTAGTGTGCATGCTTTGGAGGAGTTATCCCCATGCACCTCAGCACTGAATAAAAGCATACCTACTTTACAACTTTAACAAGTTGTGGAGTCAAGCCGCACATCAGGGGGACCAGAGGACTGTAGGCTTAGGCGTGTGGACATGCAATATGTGCAAGCCTGCACGCATTAACAGCTTGAACACTGGTCATGTGCTTGTTTGAAGGGGGACTAGCTTTGTTTAATGTCCAGACTAAACACAAACAACACATTCAGTATGTGGCAGAAGGTCACAAAAACCAATAAAGTCATAACTAGCTGACTGATGAATGACAAGATGTCAGCATTTGACCCAGTTCAAGTATCACTTTAATCTAGGTACATCTTCCCTGTCTGCATACAATAATGGACCAGCAGAATAGGGAGGGGTTAGACAGTAAAAGCTCTTAAATAACCTTTTTTCTCTTTTAAACAAAAATCAGCTATAATTTCTACATCAGTGCTTTAGCAGATGGAAATACAAGAAGTTAAAACACTCACTGAAAACATCACTTAGCTTTGAAGTCAGTACAGTACAAGAGAAAGCACAACAGTTATTGCTAGAATGCTTAAAGAGACAATTATTTAAATGCAATTAGCCTTTGTGAGTTTGAAGTAGCACATTTTCTTCAAGTTTTTATCCACTTTAGTAATTAAAATAACTTGATGGCTCAACATTTTAATAAGCTTCTCTACCTACTTAACAAGCTTTAAAGGGAATTCACAAACTTCTTACACAAATGCAGTGGCAGTTTGTAGGAGAGTTACACTGAATGTTATATACAGCAAACTACTGAAGAATTTATTTTTCCAGTGATGCTTTCCCTTCCCAGTTTTTTCTAGGCAAGAGCTAAGTGTTAAAACCGAAGTGCTGTGTGAAAGCAACTATGAAAGCAATGCTTAGCAACCACACAATACATATCCCTGCTGTGATGTGCTTGGTCGTGGTTTTAAAATGGGAGAACAGTAGTTTGGAAGACTGCACCCATAATAATATAGGGACTAGGAATTAGTGTCTGTTGTCCCCAAACAGATTTTGCATTTGGGCTTTGACATAAAACATATCAGAGGTTTTGTTCCTTAACATAGGGTTGGAATTGCCTTCTCTGGGAGCACTAATCTCCCTTCTGAGGGAGACAGGGGGGGAAAAAAAAAAAAGAGGCATTTAAACATAAAATACTATCTTTTGATTTGAAATAGTAAAGATAAATGAAAGAATCGTAGCAGAGGATGAAAGCATTGAGAGAATACTCTGTGAAGAATATTTCCTGCATCATTAACACGGGACACTTAAAGTCTACTACATCCCCTATTAGGATACCAAAACCACTGTGAAATTGGAAGTGGGAGAATGACTTAAGTCTAAAAGCACTATAATTTTTTCATTGCTAACCAAATTTTATTTTTTTGCATTAGGATACTACCAGTGGTATAATAAAAGAATTATATTGGAGAATAAAATACACTCTTGGTTAGGTATTATTCACCATCTGTATGCTTTTATTCAGTTCTAATCCAGAGGTTAAATGAATACCCTAGAGATTTTAATTTGCTCCAACAACTTATTTTTCCCCAGCCTCTTTCCATGGGGTGTTCAGTTCTTGCTCAGAAGTTCCTGAGTTTTAAGTAAGTGTACGTATCCATTTGGCAGTTAAAGGGAAGCAATACGGGATGTCACAGCCACAGAGACGAACTTGAGGCTTTTCAGATTTGCAAGCACCTCTGAAGCAGCATTCCTTTGTCTGAGCTTAAGCAAGCAGTCTAATTAAAATCATGTAACTATAGAATCCCTTAAGGAAGGGTATTATATCAACTCACACTTAACTCTGTTGGTTTCTATCTGCAGACCTTCAAAATAAAAGAGCAAACATGGTTGCCTCACAAGACGAGCAGTGAAATGGTTTACACAGCCTCTTACTTCCTGCAGTTAGGCATTTAGGAACCTCCACCATTTGTCTTCATACATTGACAGAATAAAACAATTTTTAACTTTGATCAGTGGGTTAGAACAGAAATTTTAGGTTTCATCCTTCAGTAATGCAGTAATTGCAGCAGAACTCCATGTACAGCTATATTGGGTTACTAAAATTTGGCCAGAGAACTGACAACACAAATAACTCCCCTGCTGGTTCCAGACTCTCTAGCTGAATCCATTCAGATAGGACTTATCCTAAACAAATACCAGCTGTCTATATCCTAAACAAAAAAACCCAAAACATTACCGGAATGTATTTTAATGTATTATGGAACAAACGGGTATCACAGTGAATCCAGGCTAATTCACATCTCTAGGCACATTTTAGCTATCCTAAGGTCAGCATTCCGTAAAATAAATTTTGGACAAATCCTTCCTTTCTGCAAGATCTCCATCCTGAAACCAAGAATGATGGATCATGAAGAGTCATGTTTCTTCCTCTGGGGAGTCAGGACTTCCACTAATGAATAAAATACTCTGCTTTAAAAAAATTCCTGGACCAATTTTCATTATTCCCCTTCAACCTCCATGTGATGCAGTTGTTTGCTTCAAGAACAGCAAACTGACCCACCCATTCAAGAAAGATAATACTCCAAAATCCCTGGATGAATGTGGACTACTTTGCTTCTGGTACACCGCTTTCAGAATGCAGCATGTTGCTTCAGATAGGAGACTTGAGCAGCAGTCTTTAAGCTCAGTAACAGAACACTGGAACAGACTTCACTTGCAGCACCATCTACAAAGCCACTCTTCAGGTTCTTATACAGGGCATTACAACCAGATATTTGCCTGCACCTCTTCAAAGAACAGTGGCACAGCATCACTCTTCTGAGAATTACATGCAGCTGTGTAATTGGACAAGTAAGAAAAGGCTTGAAGGAAAGCAGTGCAAAGCCTGACAGAATTTAGAGGTTGCCTTAAGGCTTTGAAATCTGAGAGAACAGTCATAAGTGTTTTCTTTCCAACAGCAGATTAACATGAAGACTGGAGTCTGTCAAAGTCTAGACATTTGAAGGAGTACACGCAGACAGGACATTTTCTTTGGTGGAGGAAAATGTATTACCTACACTGTCAGGTCTCTGCTGATCTTACTTAGAAGCTGAACTGCAGGAAAATGGACATCATTATTTCCGGAATCTGGTTTCCAAACTCCTCAGCTACTTCCTTTGAGCCTGTATTCTCCACATAGGGAAGTAGGATGGGCAGGCATTAAGAAAGGTCCAAAGGAGCCTTTCAAGTTATATGTAAAGAAGTTCTTAACTGTGAGGGTGGCGAGGCACTGGAATGGGTTGCCCAAAGTGGTAAATGCTCCATCCCTGGCGGTGTTCAAAGCCAGATTGGACAGAGCCTTGAGTGACATGGTCTAGTATGAGGCATTCCTGCCCATGGCAAGGGGGTTGGAACATCTTAAGGTCCTTTCCAGCCCAAATCATTCTGTGATTCTATGAACAAGACTGAAATGCAGTGAGATTCAGTGTCTCATTCTGTCACATTACATCTTCCGTCCCTCAGTGATCTGCCTCCTCAGGAATTGCTGCTAGCTGGCTGGACTGCTGCAGTCAGAGCCGCACCTTCACCTCAGGTTTCTCATATTTGTGTTCTTTGTAGAACATTTTAGTATCTGTTGAAGTAAAGTGTCATATAAAGCCTCCAGGGGATTACATATTGTACCATAATCTTCCTAGCCTTTGCTGCATCAAGCACAAAGGAGACAACAGAAAAAGAAAGCATCTGTGATGCTCTAGAAATATTTTTATCTAGAACTCCCTTTGGCTTACCTAGAATCCACACAGTGACCTGAAGTCTTCCATAATGCAGCTGTGATTACAAGACCTTTGACAAAAGAACTTTCTCTGATGAAGCACCTCTGACAGATGCATGTAAGAGCACTGAAAATGAGGAATCTACAGCAACGTACCCTAATTCAGGATCATATGAAACAGTATTCTCAAGAAATGAATGCTGCAAAACAGTCAGAATAGGCTCAAGTTCCATTCCAAGAGAAAACTTAAGTAGCAGCAGGTAAAGCTAAGGAGACCATTTACATTGCTATCCATGTGGTACCTGTTTTCCAGTATAAATTATTTTGGTAAGTAGTTTGGTAAATTGTAAGAATTTGCAATACAAAGCCTCAGCCTACCAAGTTTCTTTTAATTTTTAAATGTACAGCATTTTAGTTCTACAAATGTAAAAAAAAGAAAAAAAGCCAAAATGAAACAAAACCGAAGAATCCAAAACCTTTACAATGTTGAGTCTTTTTCTGCTTATAATGATCAAAACCAACCTGATTCAATAAAATTTGGTATGCAGTTAATGTGGCCCAACTGCTTTTGATAATGCAAATAAAATTGCAGAGACATTCAGCTTTGAGACACAGCATGTACATAACTGCCTTCTGTGACAGGCACTACCACAGGCACTGCAGACGGGTGTTTACAAGTGCTGCAGTATGCTACCAGTTAAGCACCCAGGGAACCTAGTTCACAACCAAATGATACACTGTCATGTGTCAAGTCTACAGTGCCAGTTTCTGTTCCTAGTGGAAAGTTCTGTTTTGAAAGTACTACCCTCCAAAAATTACTAGGTGCAAGGCAAGGTTGTGACTCAAATTACAAGCAAACAAGGAAACTTAAAAGTAGAGACTTAAACTTTGAAATCATACCAACCTGTTGTGCCAGGTTTCTTGTCATAATCATAACTTTAGTTTAAGCTCCCATTAATACAGTTGCACTAACACACTGTGGCACAAGTCACAAAACGTACCCACATTACTTTTGAATTTCCTTGACCTTGCCAGGTTTTCACATCCTCCACATTACTAAATAGCAGTTATTTATATGTAATTGATACCCATTATACAGTTACTCCATAGCTTTACAATACTGCCTGTACTATATCACAAGCATTACAAATCCTATAAAAAAGCAGCCCCTGTAGTGGCATACAAGAATAAATTAACCAAAAAAAAAAAAATTTAGTATTACCATTTATTGGTGACAAACACTACGTTTTACTTACATTCCATGGGGAGAAAAAATTCCAGCGTAAACAATGAACTGAAGCAGTACTTAACTTGCAAGGCTATCGTGCTTTACCTGGACCATATGCAAAAACTTTATTGCGCACAGTTTGGTGCGCAATAACACAACATCAAAAGCAACACAGTTTATATATAAACATAGGTAATTTTTTTCAGCCCTACATGGAGATGTAATTAAACAGTATAAAGCACTCAAGGAAAATCAATCTGCGGTTTTATATGCACTACACTGAGATCATATCCTGTAATGTAGTGAGCTGTGCGCCATCAATACACACAATCCTTAAAACATAGATCAGAGATCATTTAAAGTCACGTTGCATTCAGGTTCCTCCCCTCTCCCCCCCCCCCCCCCCCCAAAACAACACCACAAAACCAAAATATAAACCAAACCGCGACATGGGCAGGAGGACTTGGGACACTGCTTTTCTAAGCAGGAGCTATTTTGAGCAGTCTATGGAATTCCCACAGCAGCATTTTGTAGTTAAGACTGGAGGTTACTGGTAGNCCAAGAAAACTAGAAATTAACCAAAAATGATCAAAGTTTAAAATTCCTGAAGTGTTTTAATTCATTCAACCGTTGGATAATTAAGCTAAATGCGAAAATCCTGGACTTTTTAAAATGGTGGGCACACAATTTGTTTCCAGTGAACCTTCGCTATTTCAATAAAAACAAAATAACCACATACATGGATATGATCTTCCCAAGTTAGTTCACAGATAACATGTCAGTCTCAGAAGACAAAGTTTCTAAACTGTGCTATTGTTCTAGATACAATTAAGAAACTTTTAAATGAAAAATTTATAGTGTCATTTCAATCAAAACAACATAATGAAACTAAAAATTTATCACTGAAGAAAAAGCAACGGTTATGATTTAGACACTACAGTAAGTTGTGAAGACTGTAGCACTCTAAAACAGTTAGGTTACATTAATAGGAAGCATTTGATTTTCTCTGGTGCTTTCAGGTTTGGGTCCAGTCAAAAGCCATTTTTAGGCAGTGCTGTCCAGTGTTTGTCCCAAAGTGTTTGAGTTAGCCGGTTTGAGAAGAGGGTCACTTTCCATTTCTTGTTTCACACATCTAGAAATGATAAAACACCTGTTACTTAGGAGAAAACACACTATTGCCATGAATAAGGCCCTTCTAAATCATATACAAAGAATATGAGAGGCATTTCACAATTTGTTTCCAGGTAACTTCCCTCCATTTGTAATCAATTAGCACTTTGTTAATTCCACCATTTTGAAAGTTTATTACCTAAATGGGAGGTTAAGCTTTTTCTTTCCCCATGGTCAAAGGGAGTAATTTGCAACCCCTCCATGTGTCTGCTGAAAACAAGCTGTGAAACCTACTATAGATTGTTTACATGTTGTGTACAGATTTCTAGAAAGAGAAGAGCAGCTGTATCACTTAAACACGCTGAGGAGTCACACTATGTACAAATGCATGTAAATGAATAATTGAAGCAGAGGGATCACAGTCGGAATTGCTCTGTGTCACAGCTATCACATCTTAACCACTTGCTCCTGCTTAGTGATTTGCATTTGACAGGTGAAAAATGACAAGCTTGATCACAAAACCTACCCTCTGATCCTTCTGAAGAAGGTAACAGCCTTTGGCATTTTAACTTTTCTGTCAAAGGAAAAAAAAACCCTCACATTTTATTTGTTTCTAGAACATCACAGGGCTAGAGGCTTCTGTTAATGCAAGGGAAATTCAGTGGGTCACACTCACACAGACATTGGTCCATTTCCCGTTCTTGGCATCTCTGTGGTTTGTTGGTCCAACTCAGACAGCAATTTTAAAATATTCAGTGCAGCCTAAAGAAAAGAGAGAGCACTCAGCAATGCAACCTGAGCCCTTTCTGTTAACACAGTGGAAGGACCAGGGCTCACTTAATGTAAATACACTGATTTTACTAATATATTTCCTAAGATGCATAGTTATGGTGGATGAAAATGCAGTGGTGTAGTTTCATCTGGCTACATTAAACAATCAAGTGGTGCTGTGGCTAGGGCATTCCTTTGTTTGTTTTAGGAATGGGGAAAATTAATTACTATTACTTATACCTAATTACTATTACCATCATAAATTAACTACTATTAATATCAAGGAAAAAAGATGCTAACTTAGTAATGGCTCAAAAACTGTACAGAGTTTAAGATAAAGGATATCAAAATACACAGAATCAGAAAGTTCTTTGCAGAAGAACTTACACAAGAATCAAAACTACAAAACTGATAGGTCACACGTGACTTTGAAAGAGTCAATGTGATGTGGCTAATGCAAAAGTAAGTCACCTCCTTTGAGAACTGAAAAGTTTTGTCACCTTTATTCTGATCAATTTTAGGTTTCCCTTTTCAGAATATGCCTGATGCATTATGGTATGGGTATTAGCAAAATGCTGAGTGTCTGAACAGAGGCAGTTCTCATGCTTTCAGTAGCTCTTTACAGTCGGATGTAGAGATGGGTGGGAAAACGTCAACATTAAGTGACAAAGATCACAAGAAATCTGTACCAAATTATAGCCCTTAGAAAACTGCAGCAAATGGTTTTAGTATAAAGTCAGCAAACCCAGGTTTGCCTATACACTTACATTTGGAAACTATTTAGTCCACAATCAGTAGTCAGGGCACCACTGTGTATAGAAATAAGAGAACCTGCTACTGTTACAAAGGAGGCTTCACAGATGGAGAGCATCTCCTGCTATCTAATGGGGAACTGCATTTTGTCCATTTTCGATTCTCTCAGAAAGTCTGGTAATGTGAGCTCAGGTGTTACAGTGCCCAGTGAAATATCAGCCCATTCTGTCACAGAAAATCTGATAAGCTCTTCCTTTCCATACATTTTCTTTAACATGTGCTCATGCAAATAATATCAAGATAAAGCAAATGCATTTTTAGTAGACAAAAATTGTAAGCATGTGTTAAACATTTCAAAGGTTATTTAGATTCGATTCAGATATTGTTAATCAGTTGTTTCAGCAACCTTTTTTGTTTCAGACAAAAATTAGCCAGGGAATTGTACAGCATTTAATTCACTGCTGTGCAGCAGTAACATGAAACTTTGGTCTATATGCTGCATCCCTCAGTTCACACTGAAGGGCAAAGAAAAAGCATTTCAGCAATATTCATCATACCATATCGTGGCAAGACTCTACATCCTTTCCAATCCCATGGCTGATCAGTGGTGGCTGAGAGGAACAGTTTATAAGAGATACAAACTCGTTCTTGTTATTTTTTGGAAAGTCTTTATATTCAACCTGAAGGAAAGAGAAGGATTTAGCTCTTTTAAGTTAACCATGTACAGAAAATATATCACAACTGCTACAGATTATTTACCCATATATGAAGCCGAACCTTACTTCTAAATCATTCTGCCAGCCTAAACTTTCAAGTTTGTCTTCACCTGCAATGGTTTTTTAGTAATCATGAGAGCTCTGCAAGCCTGATTAGAAGTGACTATTTAATAATGATTGTTGCTGGGACGTTTTTTCTTATTATAGCCATTTAAATTTTCCCTCCTACACTTTTTAATCCACTGAGCTCCTTTAACATATCAACATAGGAACTTATATGCAATTCTGATTAAAGGGAAGAAACAGAAGAAAATGTACTACTTATGCAAATTTAATGTAAGAATGTTCAAAAAACCCCCCTGATTTCAGATCAGCCGCGTTCAAGTTCATACTATGTTGTTCCTATGTCATGACAATCACAAAATACTACTTTCAGTTTTATTCTTCCAAGACTTCAGAATAGCACTGAATTAAGGCTGAGGAAATGCACATTTGAAAACTATATAAAAAAGTTCTAAAATTCAGTACATTTTGGAAGTAAATCATTTATATGAATTTCAGCTTAACAGGCAGCCTTCAGAATACATCAGCCACCAGCAGAACTAAAAAGCTTTAGAACAAGCAACAAGCTGGACCAATTTGGGTAGTTTTGGAAGAAGTGTTGCAAAGCCACGCACTTACCTGGATTCCTTGAACATTGGAAAGATAGTCCAGCTGCTCAGAGGGCCGAGTAAGTGGTCCGTGGGGTACGTGGCCTGATGAGTTGTTGTTCTTTAGTATGGTCTCAGCAGTAGGAGAAGTGCCACCATACAACAGCTCTCTAGCAATCATGGCTGTTACTGTGGCCTTGGCAGGATTTGGGGCTGCCCTGTTGAACTCTTTGGTGTGGTGTCCTTGATTGGCTCCTACAGCTTGTGCGACTTCAGGGACCATGGGAAGAATTCCAGCAGGAAGCTGCTGATGGCTGAGATAAGGCATCCTAAACTCATCTTCTTTATTACCTGAGACAAGAGAGGTACACAATAACCAGATGCTAGACAGTTCTGTGAGGCCTTCTTCAGGCACAGGAGGGCAAAGATAAAGCATCAAAAGCCACTTCTGAAGAAACCAATGTGTTTCTGATTACTTTTGAAACACTAACAAATTTAGTGAGCTTGATTTGCCTTTGGTGGGTCAGACATTCAGCATCAAGACAGAGTAAATAATTCAACTCCAGCTTCTGCCAAACAGTTTCCTGAGCCAGAGGCTGATCTCACCTCCTCCCCTTACCTTTTTCCCTGCACAGAAATTTCCCCCACTTTAACTCCGGCTGTTGGTTGAAGGAGCCTGGTCTCTGGATCAGAACCAAGCTCAGTCCTGAACACTAATTCTTGTACACCTCTGCTCACTGCAGGGTGACACTACTGAAGGGATTGAGAACCATATCTTATACACACACACACACACACACGCCCCAACAAGGCTGTGCTTCTTCCAGTTAGGTTACTTACTAGTTGAAGTCTCTTCAGAGCCTGGCTCAAAGAAGGTTACTTTTCTTCCATCACCTGGTTTCTTCATTGGTGTCTTTAAAATAAAAAGAAACAAGCTAAACACACAATATGCCTTTAAAACTTCATCCCTCTGCCCCAAGTTTTTAAAGTTTTTAAGATGTAGGTGATCTGAATAGTCAGAATTTTGCTGAAAAATCTATTAAAAAGCCTCAATTATTACACAGCTAAGAAGAGACAAGTTTAGTGATTCTCATCAACTGACAGAAACTATCTACAGAACAGTGAAGTGGTATTAAGAATAGATACTGAGAACTAGATACCATAATAAAGCCAGTTAAACTAACATGAGTTATTGGAGTTGCTGAGGACAACACACTGGACACAAATGAGCATATACATGAAAAGAACGTAACTAAACCCAGACTTGCAATTTTAACTCCCTGGTAGGATCTGCTGAATCAACAGATTCACACAATGCTCTTCCCCCTTTAGGGGCCCACCAAAGGAAGAGACCTGTAACAAACTTTCAACTGCAATTTCTGCTGAGCCTATATAAAACCTATTGCTACTAAAAAGTCCTATAACCTACATGTCTGAAGATTTCTAAGGCCAATATATCAATTATCACAGATTCTGAGCCATTCTATAAAGAAGAAATACATTAATTTAGCCCTCTTTGATTTACTTGCAAAATCAAACCCTTAGTGTATCCAAAACACACTACTTTAAAGAACAGTCACCTCAATACAATTGCTTCCTGGCTAGGGGAGGAGGCATGAATTTACAACACTTGCTGCCATGCTGTTGTTCCAATTCAGCTTTTGCTGTAGTATTAAACAGCAGTTGATTCTTAAAGACTCTCACCTTCTCTTCTGTCTTTAATGCTGGCTTTGGAGGCTGAGGTTGAGGGATTTTGAAACCTAAAATTTCCAACATGTTTTCAGCTGCATTGCGCTTAGCAACTTTTTTGTTTGTGCCCATTCCTTCAGCTGTGTGTACCCCAACTTTCACCTAGGCAAAGAGGAAGAAGAAACAGATTCTTAAACAGTAGTGTTAAGGATTCACTTATTAGTGGTCTGTGTCTCAAGCACTCCATGAGTCACAAAACAGTTCAAGTGATCACTTTTTCTAAGCAAGTTGTCATTTACTGTTAACGATCATTGGCTTCCAAGCACAAAACCCCAAACAGGAGTCACACAAACTGCTATATTTCATCATTTCACCTTGGCAACAGCTTAAAGGCTCAAAGCTGGTAACAGCAGATACATATTTTCCAAGCTGAAGTTAGAGGTTTAGAAGATTTACTAATGCAATGGGAAGAAATAAACTGTCTTGGCCAGAATAGGCAAGAGGTCTGGAAAATGCACTTAATTATTAGAGTGTAGTAGATACTCAGTATTAAAACCACTGCTATGCTATTGGGATTTGCAGTATTATGTGCAGAAAGTGCTGCACTCTAAAGCACACAGAAACTCAGGGGAAGGAGGAAACAAGAGATACCTAGCTTCATGTTAATAAACACTATATTAAAAAATATAAGCAGCTCAGTATCTCTTCACAGAATATTCATACCCCTGTTAATCAAAACCTTAGGCAGTTACAACATAGACTTCTGGTGCCCTATGCCATTTTTTAAAAGACATGACTCAGATCATCTTTATTGAACCTTGATCCTCCTTGAATGTAAGCCCACTAGATATTTTCCTTAATAAATTTCATGGAATTTGGCTGTAATCTTGTTAACTTTGTATATCATTATGACACCTGACTTCCATAAGCAAAAAAACCCAAGACATCACAGCCATGCAACTAGATTTCTCAAATCAACATACAAACCTGCATCACAAACTCTCTGCGCCTTGGAAGACCACGTTCTGTGATAAGCATGTACTCTGGTTCCTTCTCTTTCTTGGCCTGCTGTATCTGGGCAAGTCTGCTAATGGGATTCATTCCTTGACCATATTCCGGACTTGTTTGCAGCTATGTAGAACAATGTTTAGGAAATAAGCCAAAAATCTGTGAATATTTGTTTTAATAGACAAAATGCACCATGCCACTAAATCTCTAGAATATAAAAACTCCACAATAACAGTTGCTTAATGAAACACTGGCACAGCCAAAGAGAAACACTCAATTTATCTGGCTCTGCTGTTACAGCTGACCACATTTAACCTACCACTGGTAACAGTTTGACAAGTTTGAATCCTGCTATATGGGAAAGGACAGGCTTGCGGGAGAATTTGCACAAGCAATAGGGTGCAAAACCCGAAACTGTAACGTCTAAGGCTTGAAAGTCAGAGCTTGATTTTTATGTGCCACTCACTGTTTTATAAGGTTTGTCTTCCACCCTGAATTTACTGATAACTGTTGTAAAGGCGGTGTCAGAACCCTATTTAGAGTGGGAGCAAAATACCATTTCATTTGTAGTACCAGACTGCTGATTAACGCTGAGCAGTTGAAGAGTTTATAATTAACTCAGAAATTCCTCTCATCTGCTTATTATTTATAACAGGCAGATTTCCAACTTGTTTGTCTCTTACCTTCACTATTGATTTTGTTTTCTTTTTGATTCGTGGCTTCATTTTCTCAACTGTAGGAAGAGGTGGCAATTTCTTCAGTTCTTCTAGGACCGCTATTGCAGCATTCTTCTTTGAAATCTTCTTGCTCTTTCCTTCACCTTCACCCATGAACTCTCCAACTGACACCTTGGTTACAAAGCTCTTCATATGGGGAGGACCACTTTCCTTGGTCACCTGTTTCAGAGGGAAAAACTAAGTGAAAGCGTGATAAACACTTATTAAAAATGGTAGGGCACATTGTTTATAGCAAACTTCTCTCAAGAACTACAGATAATGACATTTTAGATTCTCATACAATCCATAAAGTAAATCATATGCACTCTAATAACCTAATCCCACCCAAATAAACAGATACTTTAAAAAGATCAGATGCAGCAAGCAGTAAACAGTATTTACATGTAAGTCATTAACCCATCTCATTTAATTTAATCATTTACTCCTTCAGTATTAAGATGCGACTGCTCTATCTCATGAGCACATACTTTCACAGAGTTAACATCACCTCATTAAATACACCATCTTGTGGTAATAGAACATTACAGAGAATGCAATTCTTTAGGATCTAGCATTTTAGTTCAGAAACCAGCAACTCTGGAGACATCTAAGAGACAGATGCCTACTACAGATTTAGTCTTTTAACTCCATTCATAACAACATATCCTACTTCAAAATAATCATAAAGTCAAAAAGTGAAAATTGATTAAGAACTTCCACCCACAACTGGCTTTGTGTGACAGTATGTTTTTACCAGTGATGCTCAAGCTAATCTGCAATAATTGAAAGCTTCATGTAAAATTTCATAGAATGGTTTTAGAAGCAATTTAGTTACACACAATTGCATTTTCTTACTATAATAATTCAGATAGTTGACTTAAATATTACTCTGCCAGCTCAGGAAAGCAGCATGATAGATTAATATTTTAGTGATAGAGAGATGCTCCTTTGGAAGCTATTGATTTAAGATAACTACCATGATCAGGGAGGGGCAAAGAGGCAGCAAGCAGCCAGGCCAAAAGGAAAGGAAAGATGCACATGAGGTCACCTCATGGCAAGAAAAGAAACCTATTTGTAAGATTCTGCACCTTGTGTGTAGTCCATATCAGTGCTTAATTAAGCAAATACTTCCATAAATGTCTTTTTGAGTGAGCTATCCTTGTTTGCCTTGACTCTGCCCTTTAATGTTATAACCATTAATGTGGAGTGTTGTTTTGTTTCTTCACTAGAATGTTGATTTTGCAAAAAGCTTGGAAAAAAGATTGCACAGACAACCATAGTGTAAACTGTTCACTCATGGAATGGCTTTAGGGCATGGATTTGTGAACAGGTGAGTTTTTCTTTTTACTTCACTTTACCATGTAAACCCCAAGACAATCAGTGTGACTGTCAAAGGTAAAAGTGTATTGACAACTAACAAGACATATTAAAAGTCAGTTGTTTGGATTATCTAGAAGATACTCAATGTGTACCCTTAATAGTCTAACAAAAACAAATCTAGAGCTTGTAAAGTAAACATACCTCAAAATTCACAGGCAAGTTCCTTTTAAGTGCAATCTCAAAAACTTGGCTTATTTCAGATTTATTGAGATTTTCATCATCTGGTTCTTTTCCGTTAACCTAAAAGAAGCATACTCTATTTAAAATAAAGATCCTATTAAATTGAATTTTATCCATCCAACCAGTTTACTGAGCTCTCAAAAATTTTAAGTAGTCTAACCTTTACTGCTATTTTACGTGAATGTGTAGAAATGCAGCACACATACTATGGAACTGAAACTTAAGAAGCTCATTTAAGGTGTATGTGTAAAACCTAGCAAACCTTCATATTTCCATGTGCTCATTACAGGAAAGAACAAATGGTATATGGGCCAATATAAAAATCTATTTCCGGATAAAACAAACTGATGTGTTAAATGAACTGATTTCCAAATGGAAGTACCTTTATGAAATGCAATTTTCATATACTGATTGGACATTTGTACCAAAAGCAGTAAGACAGTATCAGATAAGAGAAAGGGCAGGAAAAATAAAGAATTCTGAGAATGGGACCAATGTGAATAAAGGATGGCTAATTAGATCCTAGCACCGTTCTGTCTTTAACGTGTTCCCTTGCAAATGCTTCATCTACAGACTTTTTGCTCATTTAAAAAACATACTATCAGGAACTCGCCTTAAACCAAATGGTGTACATCTCTGAAACTTACACCTGCTAGGAGGCCAGCCTCGCCAGCTGAAGCTTACCTACAGGCACTTCTACATATCTCCAGGTAAAATTTTGATTGTGATTCCGAAAATGTTTTCACTGATGTTGGGACATGAACTAAGAGGTGTGGTAACAGCAACAGAGAAATTTTAAGACTAAGTGTCTAGCAGTGATATTGGAAAGATTATGATAAAGATGAACAGCAACAATTTCACCAATTATATCATGTCACAACACTAGTTATGCAACCAGGTAATAAAAATGATTTAAGTATTTTATTGGAGCAGCAGAAATGCTAGAGAGCTCTCATTGACTGAAACTAGTTTTGATGGTAGCAAGCATCCCCATTGTCTGTTACCGACAAATTAGATTAAAACATGAAGGAATTTTTTTTCCCAACACTTAAAGCAGCATCTTCCCATCGCAGACAGAAGTATTAATAAAATTAATCTGTGGTTTTCACTCCTCCCACTGTCCCATCAGATTTTACACTGTACTTATGGGTTGACCTTGTATTTCAGGTTCGAGTTGCAACCATTTTGGAAGAGCACATATAGCCCAACATCCTTTTACAAAGATAACATCTAACACTTCTGATCCCACTACTACATCTAGTCTCCAGACTCTTCTATGGAGGTGTACTTGGGCAATCTTAGGGTCTGTGAATACTGAGACCACACGATAGCACCACTCCCATGGGAGCAAGGCAGGTACACTGTCACTGCATGAGAAACCAGGAGGCAACACCTACACTGGAGGAACCATACTATACCTCAGCAGAAGGCACAACAGGTAAAAACTGGGAAAACCAAGATTCAATACAGGAGTCAAAAGTCTTGAGCATCATATCCTAAAACCTATTTTAAATGGAGTTGGTAAGTTCAAAAGGAATAGCATCATATACCTAGAAAAAAAATATTTGAACTAAGGTCTTATTATGGTCTAGATGTTACAGAAAGTTTACCACTGTCATCTCTACAAATAATTTCTCACTACCCTTACTATCAAAACATTAGCACAATCACTTTACTTACAAGTATTTTTCCCCTCCTTCTAATTTCAGATACATATTATTTTTTCAAGTGCCATATTTTTATCTTGCAACGGTGACAAGGACTTCTTTTATGGGATTAGACTTTTCCCATTTAGTATCTTTTGAAAAGAATACAAATAAATAGTATGGAATACTTTACTGTATTACAGTATGCATTCTTGATATATTCTAATTCTGTTCACATGCTGTAAAACACTGGTACTTTTCTTCAATGCCTTTACCTAAAAGAAGTCAATCAATAGGAAAATAGCAATTAAGAGATCTCAGCTATTTTACCAATTATTTTGGTAGACCCCTCTACTTTGGAGGTCTCTACTTGCATTCTGGATCGGTTTATTTTATAAATCAAAACTAACTACACACACATGCTCTCCCCTCTTTCTCTTTCCCTGCAAACCTCTAGGCAGATGACCTATAAAGTTTACTTTCAAAGTAGTTTGCATGTATGCATACACTAAACTCACCAAGGACTAAATTGGAATGAGACCACAAATACAAGCTTTTACTACTCTCAGCTCTAATCAAATTGTTCAGATCCATCTCTAACAAGTGAAAACAAAAAAGCCCCAAAGGAAACAAAGTGATAGATTCAAAACCTCCCAAGCAAACTGCAAAAGTAATATACTCCTTCAAGAGGAATTGGTCCTTGTAGGAACGCCTTTAACATGCACTTCCTCAAAGACTGCTTGTAAGCAAATTATGAAAGCCACTGGAGTTTCTGATTAGAACTACACTTGATGTCAACACAGCAGTCAGTCTGACTGCTTTCTTCCATGTTACAGGTATAAAGAGCAGCTGAAATTTACCAAGTAAGTTGGCAAAACACATAGAAGCAATTCTAGTTTTAGTATTTTCAGGCAAAAGTTAGAATTTCTGTCTAAGAATTGTACTAGAAAGCATAGTTTTCTATGTTTTCTTTTCTAAGTGTTAAAATCGATGCTTTATCATCCCTGTCTTTGAATACACAAAGTAACCCTGTTCTGCAACTTTGTCAGTGTGTCTTAACTCCAATCAGACTAATTAAGGTTGGAAAGGTCTGCTGGAGGTCTCTTACAACCTCCCACTCAAAGCAGGGCAAACTTTTAAATTCAATTGGGTTGTTCAGACAGGGCTTTATCCAGTTGAGAGCTAACATTACTAATTTTTTTCCTGCCACTTGCTTCTAGATTTGCAGTCTGAGAAGGTGTGGGAAAAGGTCACATTACCATAAAGTCTAATCATTTTATTCAATGATTTCTTCTTAGAATTATAAAATCATTTAGGTTGGAAAAGACGTTCAAGATCATTGAGTCCAACCATTATTAAGCACTGAATATTTTCTGTTTTAAAAATACAAGAGTTAAATCTTGTAAATACAAAAATTTTTAAAATAAGAATAAAATAAATAAAAAGCACAAAATACTGCCCTAAATACAAGAGTTCGAGCTTAAGCATATTCTGTTCACACACACACAAATGGGATACACAAAAATAAGTAGATTTAAGAGGAAAATTACTGAAAACATCAAATGACAGGTAGGAAGCATCAAGGATTATGTCTGCTTCTGAAATCCTACTTTGCCTCCCCTGTAGATACCCCTTATAATAGCATCTCCTGTATCCTTCAAGGACCTTGCCTCACTGAATGCAAGAATGAACAGTGCTTGCTCTGTAGTAGAATCCTCCTTTCTAGTGCAAAATGCTGTTACAAATCAGCAATTCCCTCGGACATTTCTAAAACTACAATATTTGAAAGCCATTTAAGAGCTGATTTATCCCAGTACAGACTGTACTCCCTGTTCAAAGGACTGCTCTCCTTAAGCATAGCTGCAGTTCTTACTGTTCTTTTTGTAGACAAGTCAAACAAATAGAAAAGTAAAATGACAAAATGAAAGTGAATTGCCCAGCAAAATAGCAGGGTCAAGACAGCATTCAGTTCCCAGAGAGCTTGCAACTGGTTTCTTCATAAAGTAATTCTCCCTTCTTGAAATCTCCAGCAACATTCACAGTAGTTTTTCCCTTATGATGTCCTTACAAAAAGGAGAGACTCTATAGGTTTTATTCCTTTTCCTCCTGCTTTACACCCCTTACACTGAAGGAGACATCTTACAGAAAAGGATACGTGGTCACAAAGACAATCGCAGTGTTTGTTCTTATGACCTCACATTACTCAACTTTAAACACAACTCTACCACTGTTTAGAAAGTCACTTGTACAGAAGCATTTCTAAAAGAGTGAACAAAAGTCACATGTGATCCTATTATGCTCCTCACAGTTGGACTCCTCAGGTCCAGCATGTGGAACTTTGCTACCTGAGATGAAAAAATGGCTGATGATGGTACGATATCTTTTACAAGGGTGAGTGCAAAAAAGGTGATGTTGTGCATCACTGGCATAGAATGACAATACTCAAGAATTTCGGGGTCACCCTCAGGCTTGACTTCTTCTGCATGAAGGCTTCCTTCCAGCTTGTCTTTGACCACACTCTGCCTTTCACCATTTCTGGATATCAGTGCAGAACTCATCTCCACTCTTTCAGCTTTTATTCCCTGCATCACTCTCTTCTCCCAGTAGGATTTGTAATCCCTTGGCTATTGGTATCCTCCATCACTCAATAATCTATATTCCTCAAGGAGAGCTTTCTGATACCCAAAGCAATTACCATCAATGCCTCCTAGGCCTCTTCCCTGAACCGTAAGATGCAGAGTTTTGGCTTAATTATCTGAGCAATACTCCCTCCCACAAATACACTTGGAAGTGTCCCTTGGTTTTACAACACATTTCCTAAATCCTCTTGCTCTGCAATTCCTAGTAGTTCCCAGCTATTTTTTGTTCCCAGTCTGAGATCCCTTATTACCTTCTTGCCTAATTCTTTATGTTCTTTCTTTCTCAGCACACAGCCAGACTCTATATCTATGCAAGTTCTCATGATTGTAAGTTACCAGTCTGACCTCCACATCTTTCTCACCTCTCTGGCAGTGTCCTAGTCTCTCTTGCTTCTAGGTTTGTACTGTATGTTCCCCACTTCCTCAACACGATCTAGATGCCAGCATGGAGTACATCAGTGGGGCTCTTGCTCTTAGTTCTAATATCAAGCCCTCATAATTCAGATACAGTGAGCCCATAAAAGAATGACTAATGCACTCTTTGTAGCAATCAGCCACCACCTAGGGAGAGGGTGCACAGTCAGCCAGTCCCAGAAGCTGTAACTCATGTGTGGACAATGGGACCTTCTGCCTAAAGCAATCTAACAAAAAAGCATGAAAAAAAAAACCACCCAGTGAAAGGGTCTCACAATGGAAAGTGCTGGACAGTTATAAATATATTGAGGGACAAAAATTTGCTTCTTATATTCATACTAAAATATGTGAACAAGTTTACTACTTCCATGAGATTTCCTCTCTTCTAGAATTTCCATGGTTCTTTCAGAAAAATCACATAGGAATTTTGCCCAGGAAGTAAACCTATGTGTAATTTCTAGGTTGCCCATACTAGAACGCAAGCACCCCATTTACATTCTTCAGAAGGTTGTATGTGATCTGTACCTGATAAGAAATTAGTTCCTATCTATGCTTCCAGTGCTCTCACAGACCACTGCCATATCTGACAGAGGTCTATAGCATTGCTGTAGAAAAAAATAACAGCAAAAGAATTAAATTCATTTAGAAAAACTCCAGTTTCATAGAAATTTGTTTTAATATCAAACTGTTTCTATTGTCACAAGTAGGTCAACATTACTAAAGCAGAACTAAATTTCACAACTGTCCTTTTCTTCTTAATAAGGAAAAAACCCCTACAACAGTGCCTCAGTTTATCTGAGTAGTTTATGCTTACAACACTAAGATTAATTCCCACCTCTGGTTTCTCAGGCAAGGGCTCATTCTGCAGAACTTTCAGTGCTTTAGCAGCTGCGTCATGTTTAGCAGCTTGTCTTGTTCTTCCTTTCCCGTGAAACTGCTGCCCTCCAATTGAAAGCTCAACTTGATAAAGTAAGGGCCCAACAGGAAATGGATAAAAGTACCTGCAAAGAGAGAGATTTAAATAAGCAAAGAGTTTGGCCTACAAAGTAAATAGAAACATAAGTTACATGTGGATGAATCTCTCAGATATCAGTAACCATGACTCAGCACTGAAGCACAAGTATTAAAAAGCCAGATTTTGATTTAAAATCTATAAAAAAAAATTTAGGGAGAGATTTCTGAAACAGAGTATCAGCATTTCTTGTTTTATAATTGTTTAACCAACTAGAACAGAGAAAGACAATGTAACCACGCTTTTATAGGCTTGGCAGGCCACTGAATTTGGAATTTTCAGTTCCTATGCCCATATAAAATTCTTTAAACAGAAGCTTTCTTTTAAATAGCTTTAGAAATATCATCAAACTGATTCTCCTTCACTTTTCTTTCCCACAGAAAGGAAACACAGGAAATACTTAGCTAATATTTAGCTGTTCATTTCATGAAGCTGGCTATACCTGAATGCCCTCAAAAAAGCTTCGTTCTTTGGTTCAGTTCCCTTTTTCCTCCTCTTGCCCTACCCCCAAAGAAAAAAACAACTTAAATAAGACAAATTACAGATATTAATAGGCTGTACTTATCAAAACCTTTGGCCTCATGGCTGTGTTTCAAGCTGAATATCCCCTTAAGGGCCATTCTATTTTTAGCTAATTTTGAGAAGATAGCATCGAAGCACTTAGATGATGAGTGGAAATGAGATTGCAAACCCAAAAACTTAAGCAATACATACCGTGGAGGATAAGTACCACCTCTCATAGTATAGCTGTAAGTGGATCTCATCCCCGTGTAAGGATCAATGGGTTTGTACATAGGTTTCTTTCCCAGTTTCATGCAAAGTGCATTTAACTCCACTGTGGGGGTTACGCTGTCTAAATAAAAAGGAATATAGAGTTGATACAGCTGTCACAGGAACTGAAACAATCTAAACTCTTGTGCTGTCTCAAAGCAGGGAAAAATGAGCTCGTTTTGCCATATGGAGTAGCTTAAATTAATGAATTCTGAATAGAAATGCTAATGAACACAAAGAAAAAAGTCTTACTTGATGCATACTAAAGTAGCACACTGGAATTAGTTGTGATAAACCCTGATACAGAAAAGTGAATTTGCTGGAGGCTTTTTTATTTGTTTTGCTTTGAAGTTGTGAAGCTACCTAACAAAGTGGTCTGCACAGTAGAAACTTCTTTCCCCCAAAATACATTCAAATTAAATTAACAGACATGCTACATACCTTCTGTGTCTGTTGTTTACTGAGAATGATCAAATGTTTCTCTTTGTACTTTAGGACCTAAGAAGGGGGTTTATGACTCTTCACTTTTAACCTGCAACTGGCCTATTCAAAAGGAAGGTATATTGCCGAGGGCTATAAACATTTCTCTCAACACAGATATAATGTGGATGAAGAATTGACTCTCTGGCTATTCTCATTTGAGAAAGAACAGTCATGTAAATGGTCATTTTTTTCTATCACAGGCCTCACTGGATCGAAAATCCGTGTGTCCTCAAGTATAACACTGCTTTGTTGTAGGGCAGTTGTCAAAAGAAAAGGAAATTATGGAACAGATTCACAGACAAAATCAGTAATTGCTAATTTCTAATATTTTTACTGTTGACTGTATACAGTGTTTCTAAAGAAAGAATTCAGGTAATATCAAACACAACACAAACCTTTAACCTAGTTTAAAGGTTTGAACCTTCGCTGAACATGCTACTGCTACCCCAGGAGCTTTGAATTCAAGTCACTATGAGTAAATCCAAAACAATCTCATGTACAGCTGAGATGTGAACTAGTTCATACTGAATTTTACATTTTAAATATATCTTGAAAGCAATCTCAGTAAACTAAGAAGTTCCCTAAACACAGCAAACTACAATTTAAATGCCCTTATACAAATCAACATCTATGCCTCTTTAAAGAAATACAAATGAAGCAGATTCCAAAGTTCTGATCCAATCCCTCAACACAAATTTAAGAGGTTGGGGTTTTGTTGGGTCATTTGTATTGTGTTTGCTTCCTTGTTTTGTTGCTTTGTGGGTTTTTTTTTTAATGAAACATTTCCAAAGAAATCTTTACTGTCAAGCTCTTACATGATTGTATCAGAATCACCAAACACATTCTTCTGTCTGTGCAGAAGATTATTCCTTGCTGTGACCAAATCTGTCATGTGTGGTTGGTTGATTTGTTTGTATTTAGGGTTTAGGGGTTTTTAAGATGAGGATAAACATCTTTTCCAGGGTTTCACCAAGTGTTACAATACAAAACAGTAAGCTAAGCAGTGGGTTCTTCAAGCCTGAGTGACTTGATGGAAAACCCCTATGACTTTAATTTGTTAACATGATGATTTTTATCATGTTGCCTACAACTACCAAAGATTAAATCAGGAAAACCTGATGACTGCCATTGTTACATATACATAATTGCTGGGTTTATTCATCCTTATGCAACTTCTATATACATACCAAAACCAGAAAGGTTTATTCCGTGCACTTTCTTTCAAATCAGTTTGTTGTGGCACATACCTGGATTCTTGCCTTCACTCCGTGATGGACGAGCCGTAGGCTTAGGGAATTTTGTCCCTTCCAAAGCTTTGGCAGCTGCCGCATGTTGCGCTTTTTTAATACTAGTTCCTTCAGCTTCCCAGTGCTGGTCCCCAAGGGTCAGCTGCACTGTAAACACCTCAGACATAGAAAACATGAGGTTTATTATGAACTGCTTTGGAATTCACATAACTTACTAGACCCTCTTACATAAAACAATGAGTCTTTTAATGATGTGAAAGTTAAGAATATGGTAACCAAAGCTTTCCTCAACTACTATGTCGTCTCCAGATTTTAAGCACCTTGGACGTGGATGGAATTTTCCTGATTCTAACAATTTCACCATAGTTGTAGCTTGCAACCATCCTGCATCCTGCATGAGATCATACAGGCTAAGAAACAAAAGACACTGTGTGTATAGAGGTAATAGCTATGTGGGCAGCTGGCATGCCGACATTACTCTGAACAGCAGCCTTGAAATTCAGACTTTTGTATTCCACATAACTCAATTCTTGCTTTAATAATGTGCTTTGGGTTTGTTTGTTTTCACTATATTTTTCAGGAGTTTGAAAAAAGGTAACTTCCCATTGCAGCAGAAAAGCTCCTACATGCCCACAGGTGAGCACAAGCCTATTTGATTACCAAGCAAAGCTCTGTGGTACTTTTTAAGTATGTGGGGTAAGGAAGAATATCGACTGCCCTAAATTTTCACAAATTAATCAGACAACAGCAAGCCAAAGTCTCCTTGGTAATTAAATGAAGTTCAATTTCAATCAGAATGAAAACACAAATGAACAGCTGCTCTGAATGTTATTCCAATACTTTTTCTAAATGTAAACCTTGTCTCCTTTGCACATTGACACTGACATTACACATTTTAGTTCTTAATATTATTAAACTCCAAGTTACTGGAATCTAACATACAAAAACACTGTTCCAGGTAACACCTTACAGAGACAAAGTCAGATTAGACAAACGGATCCCAGGCTGATTTTCCTCGTATACCTGGAACTCACTTCTCATACAACAGAGCTCTTCAGTAAGGATTTAAAAGGTTAGTAATGCTAAAACTCACTTCCCTCAGTGTTCTTTAAACTAACACAAACTGCTTGTATATTTGCTGTATTCCTGACAAACTCTCTCTACATATGAACAGAACATCAGAAGAATTGCATATAACCAAGATTTTTATACACTGTAAAAGTTATACCATGATATGGAATGAACAGCACATGCTGATCTACCCTTGGCATTCTTGCAAGTACTAAAGATTATTTTGCTAAAGTAGCTGTTCCAGAACAGGTGGAATGTTATTGGAACATTCTGTTCAATCATCCTGTACTTCAGGCAGTAAAGAATATATACTAAGATCCTTGTTTCCCAAATATTGGGCAAGTCGGCTAGAAAGGTTCATTTTATTTGCAACTTTTTCATTTAAAACAGAGCAACAGCAAAGCAACATTCAGTTATGATGTGCACAAGAGAGAACTCTTAAATACTAAAAGTTAATCCAGACATATCAACAAATACAGGTTTGTACCTTGCCAACTACATAGACAAATGTACGTAGTAAGCACAATTCCTTATGTAGCCTTTTTCCTGAAGAACCATAACTGCCTTAAAACTTCCTGCATTTCACAGGATAATTTGGACTAATAAACTATTTTAATCTTTTAAAGACTGGTGGGATTAATATCAAACCATTAAAATGCACCATGGGAATAACACAGAAAATTTGCATAACAGGCGAGATGCAGAACAAAAGCTAAACATCATACCAGAAAATGACTGTAAAATATCATCCATATTTAATATGGGTTTTTAGTAAAGAGTGCCAAGAACAAACCTGTCTTTATTAAATGAAAGCCAGGCATCTCACAATGCAGCTAAAATAAATAACTCTTCAACAAAATCTACGTAGCTTTAAGTAGCAGGTAAATTCAACCTTTGTGTACTTTGAGAAACAAACTTTTAGTACATGCCTACCAGCTTCACACTTCCCTACCATCCATACTTTGGTGAGCTCCCATTCCTCCCTATTATTCCAAAAACATATACTCCCCTTCTCCACTTAAGAAACTGAAAGAGCATAAACAACAGCAATAAGAAACTTCTATGACTATTTACCTTAGAATGAGCTGGACCTTGCTCACTCAAAAGCTTATACTCAGGCTGAATCTTGTTGAAACGGGCTAACTCATTCACAAGACACATTGGGGTTTTCTCTTTGGGGTTTGCCATGTTTGAAGGAGCTGAAAGATTACATAAAATCAGATGAATGAACACTTATGAACTCTACTACACTTTTTTAATAATAATAATAATAATAATAATAATAATAATAAATCTCATTGGCTTAAAATTCAGTTGTCTGCAACACACCACTTCTCAGAAAAGATCTGCTGGAATAGACAGCTTTTCTATTAGGCAAACTGGGAGTGATCTACTGAACTATGGGATTTCCAAGCAAATCATGTGCCTAAAAGACATCATCTTTAAAGGTACTGCTTCAGTGCAAGCCAGAAGTCTGAGGTTAGGAGACTCCCGCACTTAGCTTGCAGAAGATTTCAAGAAGCAAATCTTCTAAAGTATTCTTACTTTGAGTAACTTCAAAAAGTACACTGATTTCTTCATTTTTCCTTCTGTTTTCCCCTATTATTTAATACCTTTTACTTACTATATTAGATTTTATTAGCACAATATATTTATCACTACACTGATCATAAAAGAACTAAAGATAATAGAACTAAACAAACTATTTCAAAACCAGCCTTTTTTTACATTTAAAACAAGCCACTTGGAGAAAAGCTGGATAGCAATGTTCTAAAAAATCAGTTTTACAATGTTAAATGCTTCTATCTGTCTCAAACAGACTTCATTCAATAGGGAGAAAGCATTACAAGCTGCTGCATTTGAATAAATATTAAAGTATTTGTAGATGCAGGACCTTAGAAATATATCATGCCAAACTATGAACACTATGAATACATAAATGTAATTAACAGACACTCAATCTTACCTGCAGCTGCATTGGTGGATGTAACTGATGCAGAGGGTAAAGCAGAGTTTTGGATAGGTCTACCTGCATTTTCAGAGGGCAAAGAACTAGTAGTAGAAGGAATACTCAAAGGCTGTGAAAGAGATGGGGTTTTATTCAATATTTGGTTCCCTGCAAGGGCAGCAGAAGGATTCTGAATTTGAACTTGAGACATGTTCACTTCAAACCAGAGCAAATTACTGTAGGGAAACAGCTTTGAATGCAGGCAAACTCAGTGTGATGAAGCCAAATTGCTGACCTAAAATGCAAACATGAAGAAAAAAAAATTATACTAAACATTCAGCATTCTCTATCAATCTATTGAAATTATTTCTTCATCAGCAAAAAGGGGCAGAAGTGTTCAATCAAGCATCCACTTTCCATTTTGTATGCAGTAAGTCAAGCATCCAGCTTTAACAGCATATTCAATCTATACACCCTATCATCTAAGTTTCCCATTTCTTTCATTTATAAAAGTAGAACAGAAGCTTTGTTTATGCTTGTTCATTTAAGAAAACTACCCATCTGTTTTCCCTATCATTGAATCCCCTTACAACACAAATCCAGGTACTTAAATTGATAGCCACAGCTTATATACTAAACAAAGAACAACTTTCATGAACAGACTACATTTTAGGCAATCTACCATTTGAAGTTAAAAGATTTTGATTTGGAAGGACAAGCAGTAAATGCAGTCTTTACAAAACAACTATTTGGAGCATAAACCCTTTATTATAATTGTGTACTTTTTACCCCTAGGATGACCAAGAAGAATGCCCAGCCATTTCTGTGGGGAGCACAAGGGGCATCCAGCAGGAAATGCTGAAGTAGCTATGACTGGGAAAAGCGAAGGCGCTAGAGTTCCTAAGTTTTATAAGTGTGTTTGAAGGTTACTTCTATTTAAGTCAGAATATGTCTCAGTAACAGTTGAAGTATCAATTTAGATTTATTTGGCCTTGCAAAACCACAAGCAAGTGCTGGAATTGCTCATAGGCATCTATGTTCATTTAAGGAAAAACACCTCCAAGCAATAACTTGCACCAGTCAATGTGAAGTACTGGGATAGGTCCTTCCTCCACCAACAAATTAGTGTTGGATTTCTCTTCCACATGGATGCAACAGTATCTTCAACCTCACACAGTTATACCTAAATATACTCTTAACAGGTTGCTGTTTCGAAGGCTGCCAGAGCTCAGCTGCCCATATCCGCTTACGATCCACATCTCCATTTATTTCTTAAAAAGAAATTTTATGGCCAAGTAAGTACATTTCACACACAAGCACACCCCCTCGTGCACACACAAACACTGGTCACTGACAGGTTTTATTGGGGCTGCAAACAAAGGTTTGTCCTCTCATAATTTATAGATCAAAAGGAGAAATCACTGCTCCAGATACCACCAGGGAGTTATTAGTAGCAACACAACTCCACTAGTGCTCTGTAAGCTTCAAATTCTGAACCTGTGAATGGACTTCCAAATGTAAGAGGAGCAGCAGTGAGTCAGAGAGAAGTTTTTAGCTAGTTACTGACAAAACAAACCTAAGAGGAAAACCTCTTTACTTCGAAAAAATCACGTCAGGCTTATCTTACTACTGGTTGGGTAACTCCATGCTAGAGCACAAAATCAGATCTCATTAGTTCAGAAGACCTATATGTAGATTATGCTGAAAACAAATCCTGTATTTGACTACTAAATTTGCAGAAATTACACATTGAGTGCACTGTAACTGTGAAAATGGTATTAGGGAGTCAATCTAAAGGAACTCCAAGAAGTGGTAAGACAAAGATGAGAAAGATGTAAAATAGGACTCCAGAGAAATAATTTTATAATCACCAAGTTTCATTCCCAGGAGCGTCACTAGAAATGCTGAAAAATTTCAAACATAATACATCAATAATAATTGCCTGAAAAAGACTAGAAAGTCTTCCCATGCAACAAAAAAAGCTAAATTCCCTTTCCTGCTGGACTGCAATGCCCTTCCCAGTAACTGAAGTTAAACAGTTTCTAACCCAAACGTTTTGAGAAGATGACACCAAAAGTTTTTATTTTAAAGTCAGTAACTTCAGGATCTTTCAGATGAGGCAGGAAAGGAAGCCTGAAATTCTTTTGTGAAGACTCTGCCAGCCAGAACTCTGCTGTTAAAGCAAGGCATTATCCTTCATTTACTTGCCATCACCTGGTTTTACAGAACATGGAATTTCTGCTCCACAATGAATACATTAAAATGGTTTTCTAGTCATGCAATGCAGAGAACAGTATACCAATCCATGGCAAATTTTCTCCCCCAAGAAGGGAAGTCCCTGACAAGGATATTATAAGTTCACTTTCCATATTTATGGCAGAGCTCTACAGAACCTCCTAGCAGTACAATTCAGACCCCTCTCTATCCAGCTTTCTCTCTATCAAGAGTTACAGCCATCAGTGTTCAGCCTGGAAAAGCTTTTCTTTAAACACCTCTGGTTAGAATAATATTCAGGACAGACAAGTCAGCTATTAGTCACAAAAATCTGTGGAGACTTGAGGTCACATCCTAGTGCTTGAAACAACAAGGTTTTGGAAATTGATCCCATTTCAACCAGACTTCAGCAGTGCACATTAGACAACCAGACCAAAAAAACTCTGCTACAGAAACATCCATCACTCATAACCTGCTTATTCTCAAAAAAGAAACCATCAGCAGCCTGGCTGCTTGGTCACATCTAAACAGACAAGGAAGGACCTAGGAAAGTGTTTGAAGAACACGTGCTCTCCCTAGTCCTTCATGTACCTTCTGGGAATCCAAAAGACATTCAACCTCACAAGGAAACAAATATGAAGATTTTAAGCCCATCTCACTGTACGCATCTGTAAGACAGTAACAATCCCACCCATGTTCCTTTGCAGAATGCTTTGCAATTATAAATGTAACCATGACTTCATAACCAAATTTGCTGTATTTGTAATGTGGCCTCTGGAGCCATTGATTTATCAAGAAAGAAAACATGTACTCAAGATCTTGGGAGTGCTCCTTTCCATGACTGTTTCTAAAGGTGGAGGAAAGATAAGCTGCAATGCCTAACCCAAAGGAGATTGTAGGGAATTGGTAAACTACATCTTTACTTGAAATATTAATCTGAACCCTGTAGAACACATTGCTGTCCAGGTTTTATCCCCAAGACATTCAAGTCCTGAGAACTTGGCCATGCGCAGCTGAAGAGAAAGTTATTTTCAGGGAAAGTGCCAAAGTGCAATGAAAATGAAACTTTCCCAATGAAGGTATCATTTTTAACCTAAGCAAATATAATGCTTGTTTCTTCATAAACTGCTGTATTATTACTACATAAGTTGCTGCTACATCATTGTTATGTTTCTCTCTCCTTCACCAATCTCACATGTTTTTATATTCATATCGAAAGTTGAATCTAAGTCCTGCAAGTTGTCAGCAATTCAGAACTACTTCAGAGCTCATTAGATTGAATTCAGGTGGAACCAAAACAGAGTAGGCATTAAACGCACCTTGTGAATTGCTGAGATTCCACTTTACAAATTTCTGACTATTTTACACACTACACAGTAACTTACAAGATTATACCTTGCAAGTCTATATGCACAAATATATGTTTGCTTTTCAAAACATTCAGCTCATACTTTAACAAGCATCTTCAAAGAACAGGCTGACAAAACAAACAGGAATGATGTTTGTATTTTTTCAGCTACCTGTGAAGTTTATGATGCTGTAGTTGACTTGTATGAAGTATTTCACTAGGGCATAAGAATAGTCCATCGTTGCACATTTAATTATAGGTCTTTTGGAGATTCTATCTTGGGCTTACAGTGCTTTTCTAAAGCAATATGCCTCCTACCCTATAACAGGCTTACAGAACCCCAACTATCCAAGAAAAAAGGACTATAATCTAGAAAGCTGAGACTATCAACTTCTAAAGGCTGTTTCAGTGGATACAGAAATAAAGATGCCAGAGCTTCAGGTGATTTTTCCATGTAACTGGGGTTAGTTAATTCAAATTTAACAAGACAAACAATAGTACAGGTGAGTGACCCCTATATGACACACAAAGAATGGATGGAACTTAAAACCACTCACAAACATTGAAAGATAGGTGAACAAACAAGTGTTCTACTCGCAGCATCTTTGCCAGCAATTAATCACATAACCTGCTCCTTTCCCACCCTTCCACACTTAAGTTTTTGCTAACTCAGATGCTAATAATTTAAATTTTATTGAGACAGTGTTGCACTAGCGCATTATCCTCATGATGGTAATGACTACATCAAACAACTCAATGACCTATGGACGGTAACAAGCTCAGAGATGGATTTTCAGATGACAGAGCACTGTTCCCCACTCCAGTTTTTAGATTTCTATTTTCTTCTGGCACAGCACTGCCTGGAACATTCCCAGAAATGCTGAATACATT
Source organism: Agapornis roseicollis (assembly GCA_002631895.1). NCBI lineage: Eukaryota > Metazoa > Chordata > Aves > Psittaciformes > Psittacidae > Agapornis > Agapornis roseicollis. Next base: position 433,782 of record NDXB01022549.1, read on the forward strand.
AAAATGCAAAATTTGGAAGTCATTAAGGTAACCAAAAGGCAAACAAAGAAATGCACAGAGATGTGGACATCGCCTCAGTCCACTCAGTCAGAAGTAAAATCTTCCTGTGTAAAAGCAAGAATCTAGCACTGTCAGGTGAAAGTTCTCTTGGGGCTTCTTTGTGTTATAGTTCTCAAAGGTGTTGCAGATAGAAGCCAGAGGATCAAACAAAAACCAGACACTTCCTGTGGATAATCATGTTTTACCACAACTTGTGGTTTATTTAATATGATGCAAATAAAAGGTAAGAAACTTTAATGTTTTAAGTAAGTTTCCTGTACCTTTAGGAGATCCAGAGAGTGTAGATTTGGATTTAGTTCTGAATAGGATATTTATGATGGACAATGCCTAAAAGGAAAAACAGAGAGTTAGCATTTTGCTTCCTAAAGCTACAAAAAGATCTTCTGTATCAATGTCTCACCACTACATGCAGTTTGCCTCATCCATCTGGATGACAAGAATTTGTCTGACCATTAAACTCTCACTGACAGACTGCTCAAAGAAAATGTTTTTTTCCAAGCAGAAATTCCAACCTGATCTAAGAATCCTTGCTTTTTCCCCTCAAACCCAAGTGATTTTTCTTACACAAGCAGTGGAATCTCACAATAGGGCTCTTTGCAGGACTGTAAGAGTCACCAACCAATTTCCTTTCTGTAGCAAGGCTTCCAGTTGTGCTGAAGTCAAACCTCTTCCTAACAGCCCTAGAGATCAGCAACTGAAATCAGACCCAGACCTTAATTCACACAGCCAAACCAAAAGCAAGGCACTAACCTGAGAAACTCTGGCAGCTATTAACTGCAAAAACCTGATACAAATTCTACCTTCTGGCTACATTTCCAGTCTAATGATTTTACTCATAAACAGGCATATAAAAAGAAATCAACCTAGTTAAAACTGTTTTAGAACAAAGCTGTTTCAGTACTGAGTATGAAACCTGCCACTGCATGGACTGCTCTAAATGGAAATCAAAATGTATTTTATTCTGCTTACAAATATAGCACAAAGTGTTTAATCCTTCTTTTGCATGACTAAAGCCAACCGCACACAGATGCTAGCAACATTACTACCAGCATCATGGGCAAGATCTTAGTCTTGATTAAGGTTAGAACACAGACAAACAACCTCTTGAATTTACTTCTGACATTTCAAAATCCTCCAATAAACCTTAGAGCTATAACCAGTTATCTTGGAAGAGTCCTGAAGAGCAGATGAGGACACAGAGCCTGGAAAAAGCAAACATGGTGCCTAACTGTTTAACAGGAGAGTGAAGAAGGAAGATGTGAGGATTACTGTCCTATCAGTTCAACTTTTCTCCTCCAAGTTTTTCTGGAGGCTTAATTAAACTCCAGGAAAGTAAGGAAATGGATAATGTTCCCAGGCAGAATCAAAACCCAAGTTGTACAGACAATTGCATGTTCTCCAGCCATCTCTGGAGGTTAAAGCAGGCTCAAGAATGAGTCACTTGATCACAGCAGGAACAAGTACAAGGTTCTGGGCAGGCGCTGTCTGCAGATCAAACACAGGACAGAAAAAGCACCAACCAACACCAGTGGGGTGGGAGAAGAGCTACAACCGACATAACACCATTACCTAACGCAAGCTCTTTTAGGAAAAGTCATCACCACACTGAGATGCAGAAATGGAAAACAACCTGAGAGATACCTGCAAAAGTCCTCCTAATCTGCACTCAGTGTTACTGAGCCCTCAGCAGGAGCACTGCATCCACACATGTACTGTGTGTCAACATAGATGTGGACCCAGTTAGCAAAAACCAAGTAGGAAAAGCACAAGACACTCAGCTTTAGAAAAACATAACCTTTAAGCAAAAAGAAAGGATTCGGCCCTGTGTGTGCTGAAGAGAAGGCGGCTGGGGCCTGACAACCAGTGGTCTTCAAGCACATAAAAGGTTTTTGGAGTGGAAAGGAATAATCTGTTCTTCATGCTTAAAGTGACAGAATTAGAGGCAAGAGGCTTAAAAGTGCATCACGAAAATGCTTTCCGATAGTAATGGTTGCAATAAACCATATTGCTTTGAGTGACAGAGGTGACTTCACTGTTGGCAAACTTCAAGTAATTGATAAATATCTATTTAGAAGGAGGCTGGCATACCTGGCCCCGCAGAGGGATGGACTGCTTCATTCCCTCCAGTCCCCCCTATCCCGGATTTCCATGGCTGCGAACACACTTGTGTACCTGACTGTAACAGCACATTTCTGTGTCTGAGCAGGGGAGGACAATGGCCTTGTTGTTCAGCCAAAGGTTTGGTAAAAAGGGGATCTCACGTGGGTCCTACCACAGAATTGCTCTGAACTCTGATAAACCACTTGAAAATACAAGAGAGACTAAATCTTCAAAGAAATATATCCTGGAGACATTCCAGAGCCACCTGGATGTGCTCCTGTGTAACCTGCTCTAGGTAGCTCTGCCCTGGCAGGGGTTTTGAACTGGATGATCTCCAGAGGTCCCTTCCAACCCTGATGGTTCTGTTATATAGGGTTTATTCATTGTCAGGACCAGAATATGGAAAGGTTATAATAACTCCTAATATTCCTTAGGAGATGCATGTTCAGAAGGATGGAAGTTACAGCCTTCTCATTATGCTACTTGTTACAAACTTGTATGTACCCCATTTAAAACCTTCTCTGCATTCATTCATGACTCACTTGCACCAAGCAGGGAGGGCTTTTTATGGAACGAGAACACAACAGAATGGGAAACAACAGATACCAGATAAACCCATCAAGATTCAAATTACAAGGACTTCATGACATCACCAACTAAAAATCATGCCACAAACAATAACCAAGAGAAAGTTTTAGCTACAGGAAATGAGGTTTTAAATTAAGCATTGATTTCTTTCTGAAAAGTAGATTCTTCACAACGTAGTGCATCTGAACAGTTACTGACCCTTTAGTCACAGAACCAGCAAGATTAATTGCTCCGCATCAACAAACTCTGTTCCCAAAGAAGGGAAGTTCATTTATCCCTATTTCACAGATGAGCAACTAGAACATAAACCCCAACCAGGGCAAAAGGATTTCGGTATCTGAGGTGGGAGCCAGGCAGAACTGATATACCGAGACAAACCGAATGCACAACAATTACTCATTAATCCCTTTGTCACCTGTATTTTTACACTCCTGTAGCTGTATTGCCACTCAGTACCAACCAACCCTCATCTGAGCAGCACAATAGCACTTGTCTGCCATGCAGGAACAATCTGCTGAGCTGGTCTGTCAGAGGCCAGGCCCCCCCAGCTCAAATCAGAATTTACAGCCATGGCAAAGACAGACCCTCTATTCAGCAGCAACAGTTTCACCTGTTGTCTGCAGGCTGGGGAATACTACAGAGCATTCATCACCCACATAAAGGATTGGGTAGAGATTCCCTCTCCCCTCCCTTTTTAAAAGGGGTTTTAAATAATTCAGATGTGGTGGCTGAGTCTCTTTTGTCCCACACTGACCATTTTGAAGCATGAAGAACAGATTTCCCCAAATCCTAGGAGCTTGTTGAGATGGTTTCTTTCCTAATATACCTTCAAAACTCCCCATCAGTGGTAGCTTTGTGATATACAGCATTAAATTGTAAAGTGTTTGACTGCTACAACAGTGTTTAAGAACATCATCAAACTATTTACACTTGGAAAGACTAAATAAATAGTCACTACCCACCCAGAGAAAAAGACTACAGATTTTACAGACTTGAGGCTATTTGCACATAAAGCACCAGCTGAATAATGCTTTCTTCCTAGAGAAATCTTTTTGCACAATATTTGGGCAAGACAAGGTCCACCTCAAAGGCAACAATCACTGTAGATACAGATGATCCTTCCAAGTACTGGTAAGATAAATTTCGAAGGGTGGAAACATTAAATATTAAGCAAATGAACTGGGGAGCTAAGACATGGATTATTAACATGAACAGGTGATGAAAAGCTAAAATTTGAAAGTGAAATCTGAAGGGAAAGAGGGAACCAACAGATGCACACACAAACCAGCTCCAAACACGACGCAAACTATGAAACCAGAAAGTGGCAAGTCAATCATGAAGAAAGATAAAAGCTTCAGTGCTTACTTCGAGCTGAATTAGTCACTACTATGACAAAATACTTCATGAGTTAAGGTTTATTCCTGCTGCAGAACAGGTCACAAAGCCACAGCTACTGATCACAGCTACCAGGGCAATCAGTGCGTGGATCAACTCTATTGTTGCAGTTGCATCTTCAAGAATGCCAATAAAATCATCGACCCCTTGGCAAGGGCTCTAGACAAAGCAATTCCATCTGTTTTGAAAGTCCCTATATCCTCAGAACAAAGTTCCTGTTCTTCAGCAAGGCGCAAGAGGCAGGTTTCAGTTTTGCTCTGACTGTGCAGTTAAATCACCCCAAATGTATTTCAGCCTACGAGTACTTTAATTTTGCCACAAAGCACCACTATTTGCCACTATTGATACTGAAAGGGTGATTAGTGATGTTACGGAAAATGTCAAACAAAGGAGAAGTGGCTGCTTACAGTAATAATAAAAGAACCATACCTGGCATGGATCTTTTAAAGCCAGTTTTGAAGTGAGATTCTCATCCAACATCAGAAAACCAAAACCACAGTAAAACATTCAGCCCTTTAAATTTTCACCTCTTTGACCATACAGATTTGTCACCTACAGGAGATGATCAGCAGATAAACCAGAGATCCCCTCATTGCCTCACAGCTGCAGCATTAAAGCTCAAGTTTGATGGTCAGTTGTATTAAAGAAAAACATATTTTGGGCCGTTGGAGCATGGGAACAACACTTGCATGGTCTGGTTGGAAGACTTTATAAATCTACTATTCCAAAAGCAGACAAAGGACTTCATTCAGATATTTTATTGCACTGCTATATGTACACCTAGCCTGCATTTACATTCCAAACGATGCTCCTCCCAGGTTTGCCTTAAACCGATGAATACATCAGAGAGCTGGCTGTCAACATGACTGGCTGTAGTATCACCCACACGGATAATCCAACCACACCAATCCCTGTATCAACCTCTTGGACAGGCAGAAGCAGTGAAAAGATTTAAGAGGAACTTGTTGCTGTTCAATCTCCTGCAAAACTCGTGTTGTGCTCAAGAAAGAGTGAAAAGTGAGCCCTGTGCAGCAATGGCTGCCGAGCCCAGTGGGCAACAAGGAGAAAGTGGGATGATGCCAGTGCTCAGAAAGCAAGCTCAGGCTGCTAATGCCAGCTGTCTCAGTGTTTGCAGTGTAAGCTGTGCAGGGTGGGGGTGTCTCCTGCTGTTGTCACCGTACCTACACCTCTCATCAGAACAGTCAGCTCAGTCGCAGGAGTTTTGCTACCAAAATCATGTGCCCCGAGACTTCGCAGCCTGGGACTTGTCACCGGCTCCGGGCAGCCTGAAGAGGCAGGACGGCTGCAGCCACCATCTCACGGGGTTCAAAGAGCCTGACCCAGCTCTGCGGGCACCAACCCCTGCTCCCGCGGGGCCGGAGCCGCCACTGTCACCCTCCGAGCTGAAACGGGCACACCGGGCAGAGCAGGACTGCCGGCACCACCTGCCCGGGACACCGGGGTGCCGGGTACAGCCCCTGCCCCGTCCCACAGCGCCCGGGGGGCCCAGCCCCGCCGCCGTCAACCCCCTCACCGGGGCCGGCCCTGCCACCTGCCGCCCCCCCACTCACCCCAGGGGCCGGGGCCGGGGCCGCCGCGGCCGCTCGGACTCGGATGGCGGGCGGGGACCCGCGCTGCCGCCACCAGCGGCCCCATCGAGGCTCAGCGGGGCCGGCTCCGAGTCTCGCCCGCCGCGACCTGCCCCGCTCCCCCCGCGCTGGGTGCTCCCCCACCCCGGGCCCCGCCGGGAGGAGGGGACAGGGCCGGGGGCTGCCCCGCCAACCCCCCCTCCCCCCCGAGGAGATGGGCAAAGCCCCGGGCGGGGCGGGAGCGGCTGCGGGAGGGGGGCGGAGGGGCGGGCCTCCCGCCGCGGGGGCTGCCCCCTCCCCACGGCCCCGCCGGCTCGGCTTGGCTCGGCCCCCGCTAGGCCCCGCCGCCGCCGCCACCCCCCGCCCCACCGCCTCGGCGCCGGGGGGGGAGCCCGGGCCGCCTCCCCCCTCACCTGGCTGCCTGGGCTGCGGCTCCCGGGCCGGCGAGTGGTGCGGGCCAGCGGGCGGCTCAGTCCATGGGCCGGGTCCCGGGGGGGGGCCGGGGGCGACCGCGGCAGCGGAGGGAGGCGGCGGGCACAGGGCAAACACTAAAGAGAATGAGCGGGGCCAGCTCCGGCCGGGGAGGAAGTGACGGCACCGCGACGGGGAGGCTGGGCAGGCGAATAGCCAATCGAGCGCTACCGAGCCCCCGCGGGCACCGCCCTCCTTGCGCTCTCAGCCAATGGACGCAGGGGCCGGCTGGCAGCACCGCCTCCCTCGCGGCGACTACAGGTCCCGGCGTGCCTGCGAAAGAACCGCAGCCCGGCAGGGGGCGGGGGAACTACAGCTCCCGGCGTGCCCCGCGCGGCGCCTGCCTGCCAGGCAAGATGGAGGCGGAGGGGGCCTGCGGCCCATCGGTGCACGGAGCCGGCCCCGCGATTCCTCCACCGACCCCGCAGGGAGGGGCGGCGCGAGGCGGGGCCGCGGTGCGAGGCGCGGAGCTGCTCCCTGCGCCTCGGCTGTGCTCGGGTAAAGCGGAGGCGCGGTCTGGTGGCAGCGCTGCGTTCGTGGGGAAGGTCTGAAGCGAAGCGAAGGGAGCGCAGGACGGGGCTGGGTCCCCGCGGAGCGGGATAAGCAGAGGGGAAAGGCGGAGGCGCCCTGCGAGCAGCACAGGAGCGCTCGGGTTCAAGGCCGGGGGAAGCCGTTTCCCGATGAGCTAATGGCGAACGGCGGCAGAGAGCGGGGCTTTTTAATGAGTGTTCAACTGCAAGCTCTGCCTTTGAATCTAAAGATGACGCTGGTTGCTGGGACCCTGTGCACAGCTTTAGTTTAACGCCCCCTTCCTTCCCCCCCCATTTATCCCCCGTTTCCCAAAGGTCTCCAACAAGTGCCACCATCAACCATGGGATTGTTCCTGCCGGGCTCGAAATCAGTGGCTGGAGTGAATCCGTGTACATCAGTTGAGTCAAAGCCAACATATAAATGCGGCTTTTACATTAGGAAAGCAAAAGTTCCAGCATGTAATTCCTAATAATTGTATACTTGTATAAAACGAGTCTTTAAATGCCGTTAACGTTGCTTCAGACACCACAGCTCGGGAGAAAACTGAAAACTACATTAACAGTAGTGTGCAGCTGCCCTATTCACCTCTGACACAGCAGGAGCTTTCCCTTCCTGGGTCCCTGTAACAACGGGAATGCCCTACAAGATTTAAATAAATGGCATCATTAATTGTTTTAACGTTAAAAAGCACGAAGTGTATTCAAGACAGCACTTTCCTATATGGTTTCTTAAAGCAACACAACTGCTTTACTGCAAAGAAGCAGACCAAAATCACAGTGCAGCATTCAGCAGTCCCCCAGGGTGCTGGAAGAGCTCAGCCCCTTCTGTCAGGGAAAGATACTATGAGAACGTTTTGGTTTAGAAATACTTTATCTTTCTTAATAGGTAAAAATACATTTGAAGTCACAAGGGTGCATTTAAACCCTACAGCATCATGAGACTGCACGTCGGTAATTTCTGGCATTGTTCAGCAAAACAAAGTGGCCTTCAGCCCACATTTACTGACCCAACACATGGAACTGAATTCTACAGAACACACAAAAGCCTCCAGTCGGTGCAGAGAATCACAGTGTTGCAGCAAATCGAATCAGAAATAAAACCCAATACACCTAAAGCTCCATATCCACTTCTGTACTTGACACTGATATGGATTCCAAAGATACCATAAAGAAAATACATCGTACACTTAAAATCAATTGACAATAGAGCATTTAGAAGACATTCTCCAGTATGTAAGTATATAGATATATAACCCGTATCACATTTAAACACCTATTCATATGTTCATGTGGTCTGTTGCATAACAATATGTGCTGTTTGATTTAAGTATTCCAAGCCAGCAACAGTTGTATTTCAGAAGGAAACGCAACTTCAACCGTTGTGTAACGGTTCCTGTAACAGCTTCATGTTGTCTGTAACAGAAACAATACTGGTGCAGGTTTTGTGCTGAAAGTTCAATGGAGACAGGGAAGTACAAAGCTCACTTTCTGTTCTCAGATTGAGGTACGTTAAAACTTCAAGTTTATGTTCTCTGGAACTTCTGTGTTAGTGTAAAATCCACAGGACTGGGATAAAAACGCATCTGCAGCCAGATTACGAAGTTGAACATAATTTAAACAGACTCATCTGGAATTCAGAAGTCCAAGGCATAGAACCTCAAATACCCACCACGTTTGTCCTTTCATTTGAAGGATATTTGCTCCTCTATTACGTGCATGGTTATTAGTTATTCAAAAATGTTACAAAAGACTCTTCCAGTCTTTATGCAGCAGCTAAAACAAGGACAGAGACTTATTTCTAGCTAATAATTAGTACAATATTTGGGACTTACATTGTTTCTTATGCAGCAGTCTGCAATTAGACTGTTTTCAGCTGTTCATGTAGCACTCTGTTCTTTGTTATTAATATATTTTCTTTGTTAAATACTATTTCAAAATACCCCTATATCAGGCACAAAACCAGTGTGAATTTCTCTTCACAGCTTTTGAAAATGACAACTTTTTACTAGGAAGCTAAATATAGGAACTAGCTGTGCTAAACCCCCTTTTATTTTGCTTTTCTGACACATTACTCACTTGTAACAAAATATCTTTTACCTTCTATTAAGATTTATTACTTTATTATTAAAGCGCTTTCTTTTATGCTCATCTTGAATACCATACAGCCAGTCCAGCATAAGCTCTGACCTCATGTGAATTAAGTATTGACAAATTTTAAGCCTGTAGTCACTTTGCAACTAGCTGTCAATGGAAGAATTGAGCCTTTCATGTACCAGCTGGTACCTGCTGTTACAGCCCACATTCCCCAGAACACCTTAGATTTCCTCTAAATTATATTAAAGGCAATTGTGATTTCATTTAAATACATAAGGGTAGAAAGCAAAGGGAAAACAAAGCATTCATCCTACTGTGAGGGCTGCTAAGTTTATAGGTGGATTTGAATTTCCAGAGAGAACTCATGCCTGGAGTGTGTCTGGCAGCTCACAACTGCACAATTCTACAAGCAAACACCTGAGACAGGGGATGCTTTGGTGATAGTTCTGCTGAGGGCTAAAAGCACATGTATGATTCTTCTCAGCTTTAGTTTATTGATGGAATCAGCAATACAGGTAACAGGTATTGAGCAATCCTGCTGTTCTTATGAGGAAAGGATTAAGCTGTTCTAAGACAAATGTCAAGGTTTGACATTAGGGAGCTTTGGCACAAGAGACGTAGCAGCTATCGTGGAGCACAGGGTGTAGCTGTATCCAAACTAGCTTTCCATGCAGCACTGCGTGCAGTCTGGCAGAGGCAGCTCTGTTTGTCAGGGGAAACAATTTACTCCCCCAAATACAGCTGGATGCTGACATTCCCATACTGCTACAGCCAAGCTGGTTTTGTTACCCAAGCTCATGCAGGTGCACGGATCCCACGCTCCAACCTTCTTCCACAGCTTTGTCAAAATGTTTTCCAAGTGATTCACCAGCACTTTTGACAGTTTGAAGCGTGCAGGGTTGGGAATGACAAAGGGAATGACAATCCTTTGCTGTACAAGGATGGGTGAACGTCAGAGAAAGGTGTAACTGAACGAACTGTAAACCAAGATTGCTGTGACCAGCCAGAATCTCACATCATGCCTCACAGTTAACTCGTGCTGGTTACAGTACAGACATGCTCTGACAGCTTCAATCTGGCCTACCCCCACTTCTTGACAATATTACAGCTCTCAGAAAGGCCGCTCCTGTTGGAAAGGTGATGGAATGAGTACAGAGACATGCAGCCCAATAGAAGAGCCTAAAGAAGATCAAGGTTTCTGGAAGCAGGAGTCAGCTGAAAGAGGGTGCTTTGGTCTCCTCAGATAATTTTCAGAATGAGATGTCTGACTCACTGAGAGGATGACCCCCGTCTTAGCACGTATTTGTATGAAGAAACAGGAAACCAGAACTCTGATTCACTACGTGCTGCCACCACTGTCATATAATGGCCAAGAAAACAAGAATATGATTGGTCTCGAGGGTGGTGGTGACCATCATCCCCCCACCTCAAACCAACAGTAAGGTATTTCTTCTGCTACAAAAAGCCTGAGGCCGTTATTTAGAAGCTGACAACCACAAGGTAGTCAATAGGGTCCAGAAAAAGAGCAGATTATAGAGTTCTGTGGTGCCAGAAGATCCCACAACAGGTGTCCCTTTGCCCATTTCGTACTCAGAAAGGAGCAGGTAATCTTATTTCCCTTGCATTTGAATAATCTACTATTAGAGTTGCAAGGGAGAATTGGCTACTTATTTTCAGAAGCGTTTCAGAAGATCTCAGGTTAACATTGCATTAGATGCTCCCAAGTCCTCAGAAGATCCGCTGACACCAGGTTGGTTCCAGCTTGAGCTGGAATACTCTGAAGGGTGGCCCAGAGAAGTTCAACAATCTGCAAGAGCACTGTTCAGACATTACTTGCATCAGTTCCCACTAAAATTAACAGATCAATGTAGTTGGAACTTTGCGTTGCCTTCTGAATCTTCAGAATGGGAGATGTCAGAAGCAGTGATAAGGTCTCCACTAAGCAAAGATGAGGGCACTGCCAATACCATTTACCTGTACCATGGAGCAGAGAAACATCTGCTCCTCTGCACTACACTTGAAAAGTTCATTTTCCCTTAAGGGTCAGTGCTCTGCAGAAACACTTGCATGCCTTATGAAATGTGCAGAACACATCAGGACTAAATAACATGTCACTAATAGTGCCACAGCCACAGCTACAAAGTCTAAGTTACTCTGAGTGAACTAAAGGACAAGTATGCCACTGGTGTTTGTTGATCTGAAGTCACTGAGGCACTTACTCATACGAAATGTCTGTCCAACAACAAAAAGTCAGACGTTGCAGAAGTGCAAGATTGTGAACACGGAGATTCACCAATATGTTTCCATTCAGAAGAGCCAATTTTTCTTTGGCTGCCTTTCAAAAAAGGTTCTGGCTTGTTGCTGCAAATCCTGCCCAGTTCCAGCTATGTTGGTACTGGTAAGATAAGAAACATCCGTTAACTTGGGTATCTCAGCAACCTGACCCCTAAAGAAATCTTGCTTAGAACTGCAGAACTAAAATGGTCTAATACAAACCCCTTAATATTGCATCATGCTGAAGAACCCATTTCAGCACAAGGCTGTCTAGCACACATGTATAATAGGCTGCCTGCTTGAAGAGATGCAAGGGTAGCATGTCACAGCACTGTTACAGGACCACCAGTACCAATTTAATTCTGCTTTTTGAGGCTGACAGGAAAACAAGGTCTGCAAGTTCTCGGTAGCATCGTTCTCCCCATTATCCAAGGAAGAAGACAGAGCTGCAGAGCAGATTCCTGAGTATCCTTTCAGCTTGCAGGTTTTGAATGACCACAGCTCAATTAACACTGACATTGGAGGTAGGCATTCAGTTCCTTGCAAATGTCACACATCTCTCATGTGGTTTCAGCCTCTCTATTGAAATTCATTCCACAAGGCGCTTTGGCACAGTCGTAACACACATCACAGTCTCTCTCATCAGCATTAAGGCAGATGCTTTTCTGATCACCACTGTATTATTTCACTCTTGAGAACTGCTTTCATTTCATACCTAGGAACAAAGAGGGTCTTACACTGCATGACAGACCAGATTAAAGAAAACCTGTTGACATTGACTCATTCAATCCATAATTAGGCACTTAGTAGTTTAAATCCATTGTCTAACAAGCAACTTATTTCTTATATATAAGGAGAAATGGCCAGCGTGTGCTCTCACATGGCAGCCATACATCCTAAGAAAGAACACTTGATCCTGCCCTATGTTTTCACCCTCAGTAATTTCAGTAACGTTCTTGATAGAAGGCCCAGCTTCAACAGGCATTTGAACTACAGAAAACCCATTCTGATTCAAGTTACCTGCAGCATTTCTGTGGACAAGTAACTAAAATCTGTCACGCAGGACATGGCTTAATATGACATTAACTCCGAGACTTCACTCTTATTCAGGAATTTTTCAGTCTCTATAATCAGATCTATTTATACCCCTGCAGTACCAGTGCTGTAAAAGCCTGTGTGGTCTTGTAGCTCGCTGTCCCGGCCACATGAGAACACAGTGAGGCTCAGGCATTTAGTCACTTAAATAGCTGAAACTGCAAGGTAAACTGTTGCATTTAGAATACAAGGCTATCAAAACTAATCCATATATTTATGAGGAGGCAGGGAGAACATCCAAGTTAAGTTTAACTCTCAGATCACTGCTTTAATACATCATCAAAAATCCACCTGGAGACTGCTATCCACTCTAAGAGGCTGTATCACTTGCTTTTACTGCACTCCACTGACATATCTTGTTCAAAGGAGAAGGGGTGCACCTGTTGGTGAATATCAAGAGTGGTAATAGCTTTGGATGGCCTGCCAAAGTTTAAGATTTGCTCCATATGATCCTACAATGCATTTAAACTATTACTTAACAGATTAAGGAAAATCCTCACAGTCCCACTGTCTTATATTCTATCCTAAGTTTAAAACATTAGCCTCTCTTTTTAAACCAACTACATTCCTCTGAAACAGTAAGCGCACAGTGACAGGCATTTTAAACAAGTACTTCTTATTTATTCACAATGTAGATAAAGTTTAAGGAAAGACAAAAGAAATACAAAGGACAACATCAAAATGAAAAGGAATTTTAGTGACCAAAGTGAGTTTCTACAGCCAGTGCTCTCCATACATTGCAAAATGTTATCCAAACACTGCAGATTGCAAACAAATCCCATAACAAACCGCTATGACTATTCCCTTCAAAATTAAACTGGGAATGAAAGCCGCCTTTTATCCATGAGTACACAAACCACCACATTCTTTCCATTTCAGGTTAAAGCCACATTTGTCTTGTACAAGATGGATTCTGCAATACATTTTCAAGTAGCATTTTTCATTATGTCTGAGCTCTGCTATAAAAAAAAGTCAGTATCAACCTTCTGGATAACAAAACCACTTTTGATCTTGCTTGTGGAATATATGCAACTCAGAGCAGTGTCACATTTGCAGCTTGGAGGTATCCTTGGAGATACTGCAACGCTTCTGCATTCAGACTAGTACTCAGCATTGATGGAACCTTAAAACATACGACAGAGCAGAAGTGTCAATGTGTGTATGCATTAAACTACTGCTACAGCCTGTTAATCAGTGTGTCAACATACGGTATGAAGTGACATTCTGAGAGCAGCAGTTTTTCACTGTGAAAGCAGTTGCTGGAATTACAATTCCTGATGCTGACAGTTTTATGTGCTACTTAGCTGAATCAAATCCAAATGAAGAGTAAAGAAAACCTTCAGTTATTAAAGCAGGTATTTGGATCAAGCAAACACCAGATCTCTCTGGCAATCTTTACTCACCAAAATCTTGAACAAAACAAAAATGCCTCTGGTTATAAAAGTTACCTGCAAACTGAAATGGTTTAACTGAATGTGAGCTGCCCAAAATTCCCCAAGTACATACAATTGAACTGGAGAGAAGTCTTAGTTATGTAAAAGTGGACCAATTTTCATTTAAGAAATGGCATATTTAAGCTTATTGCTAAATTAGGTGAAGTGAAAGTACAGCCTTAGGTTACTAGGGAAGAAGTCTTACAGAAACTATATTCCTGTACAGAGTAAGAGAGCGCAATACCTTGCATTCTGGTTATGATATACTTCATTTTCGTGATTATCAAGCATTAGCAAGAGAAACTCACCATCAAAAAGACATTTTTTCTCTGTAAAATTCAGCATTAGCATGCATGTATAGAAGTCACCTACCCTGCCTGGACACGCTGTAGACAGTTTGTGAAGAGACTGGGCCAGGTGGATTCTAGGATTGTTCACCATTTGACCTACAGGATCGTGTTCTTTTTTTCCAGCAAAGGCTAGCTGAGAGAATGCAGTCTGATATCCTGGAGTATCTTCGATGTCAATGAAGTGTTCTTCATCAGGGATAGTGTCATCCTCAGGCAGTTCAAAGAGGCCAATGAGGGCCTGCAGCAAAGGAGTCCTTCAGGGAAAGAGGGGAGGATAAAATTAGAGTGCTTAAAATACATCAGGACAGAGGGTATTTTACAAGAATGTTCAAATCACTTGGAACCCGTTACAAGTTAGCCCTTGCAGGTATTTGCCTAGCTAAAGAAACTGTAAGCTAAGCTAGAAGAATTGTGAATCTGTGTTTTTTACAGGCATAATGTAAGCTACTACTGAAAGCAGGAACAACGTATTTATTTATCAGGTTCAACTGTCAATGAAGGATACCTAAAAAATTACTTTCCAGATGATGTCTTTTCTCTAAGCACATTAAAAAGTAAAGTTCCAGTTCAGGGATGCAATTACTGTCACTATATTCAGGCTGCCTGACATCCCAGACAGCCACACAGGATTTCCAGAGAGCTTTCCCCCAAATTCTACTTTCAAGCTAAGATTTTGCTGAGCCTCTGTCGGGTTTCTTGACCAGCAGAACAGGAAGCAGTATGAAAAGCCTGAAGCTCAGCCCCAGAACAATAGCAGGGGTGAAGAAATCACAGTGCAGTTCATTTTGATGCTAGCTTACATTTTCAAAACCTCAAATAGCCTCAACTAACAGAACCTGAAGAAGTGCTCTACATACCACAGCTTGGTGTACTCGGTGTCCATCATAGCAGGACATTCCGTTAGTAGTTTTGTAATGCCAACAGCACAGATTTTCTTTTCAACTTGCCCAGAAACTTTCTGGATTTCAGGAATTATAATTTTATCCAAAACCATTCCAAACATCCTATTGCAACATCAAAAGAAAAAGTAATACAAAGTCGTATCAACCTTATGGTGAAAAAGAAAGCCAGAAACAGTATGAATCCCTAGGGAAAAGGGAAAACCAGATTATTTGTTAAGATGCTGCCCTGTGGCAGTGGATGCCTGGTAGGAATTTGAGCACAGAAACTTTTCACAAAGGGAAAGGAATAGAGCCATGACTGCTTTTTCTAACTTGCTTAGGAGATTAATATCTTGAACTATTAACGAGAATCTATGGGCAGCAAATCAGAAAGAAACACTGCAAGACAACCACACTAAAGCAGCATTTTGTCAGTCAAATTAGTGACACACAGTTTGCAATTTTATCTGAGAACTGTTTCCTACTTTAACAGATAAAAATTACACAGCAGACTTGAATTAAAAAGATACTCATACTAACTTTGGCTGTATGCCATCAAATATCTCCTGCAGAGCCAATGCCCCGTATTTTATGCAGTATAAGTTAATGAAGACTAGGAAACCTGTAACAAGAGAAAGGTCAAATTAAAACTCAACATAAAAGCAAAAGAACACTTTAGAGTAAGCAGCAAAATACACTCAAGTTTTTCAAGGGGACAGAAACGGCTGTCTTTAGAAATGTTTGGTTTCGGTGAAGTACATTAACTTGCTACCTTGAAGCCTGCCTAAAACCTGCTGATCTCTTCACATACTGCAAGACAACTAAGTCAAGATTCAGTCTTTTTTCCCCTTAGAGCCATTATAAAGAATTAGGAAAGCCATTTACAATTTTGACCAAAAGAACTCTTCAACACTTTCAGCCCAAAACATAATGCAATGCAATTTTTCAGATCAGTTGTGAATCGCTTTGCTTGGCCTTTGTACCAGAGCACAGATGCAATGCATTAATTGCACCACTTAAATTCTGTTTGTGGAAGACCATTAATAGCAATCCTATCATTCTTGCTGCTATCAGGTGGCATTAAGTAATAGGATTAAGTAATAGACATTGTGTAATTTGTGTAGTGATAGTATCATTACATTAATCAGTATGACAATAGTTTTCTTGTTAGAGCTGGAATAACCAGTATATGTACTTCAATCATTCATCAGAGCTTTGCTAGCTTAACATAAAACCTCATCATAACTTAAGTAAGATTAAGGTAGGTAGGATGACACAAATGTATAAAGTATTTAACAGTAATAGCACACAGCTATACATAACAAAAGGAAGTCTGGTCAATATGACTATATGACTGCGTTGTGTGAGAATCTGCTGGTATTAGCGGAAGATTAAAATGGAAACACTATCAGAAAATTGATGGTACCACAGAGTAAGAAAGTAACAGGAAAACAGAAGTCTTTTCCCATATTTTAGTTCCATTCCTTCAGTTTTCATGAAATAGGAGTCACCTGCTGTGGCAACTGCCCTATATGCCACCCTTGATTACACAAGTATGCTAAACCAAGTCACTGATGTCAGGAGTCACTAGTATCCCTCCATCTACGTAGTCACAGGATAGACAAGATACTTCTTGAGTACAGCTGCATGTTCTAAACTGCTGAAGCTTTTCATATAGCAAGAAACTTACTTTTAATAAATTTTGTTGTTTTGGAATTTTGAAGTCTTTGGAATAGTAGAATGAAGATCTGCTTCCTGTACTGGTCAACTGATTCACTGCAAATTTAAAAGAACAGTTATTCAATTCATACTAGGATTTTACTAATGTCACTTGACAGATAGCATGTATACAATTAAACAAATCTATTTTACTGATGTGTCATTTTTCAGTTGTTAAACATTAACCATGAAGTGTACAAACATACCATACATTAAACTCTGCAGAAATTAGTTTTCAATGTAATTTCAACGCATACTTACGGAGGCATGTGCTCTATGATACTGTTTAGGAGATAGAATCCTTGATGGTCATTAGCTTTGGAGGCAATCAACTTCTGGAACACACCTAACAATCCAGGCTGTAAACAAAGCAAATATAAAACTCTATGCAACAGTTCTTCATATGTGACCTATCAGAAAGTTGGCCTTTGCCATCTAAGACATATACCAAGGCAAAAGCTTTCTTAACCAAAACCAGCAATTTTTTTTCTGCAGTTAAGGACATGGGAGACAGATTTCTACCAGAACCAAGTGATGCTGCTTTCAGCTTTAATATTAACCTTGATCAAATGAACACCAAAGCGAGTTTGAGTACATGTCTGCTTCATCAATGGCATGGTCTAATCAAGTCTGACTATAGCAGATCATGCAGCAGAAATAACAGAAGTATGCAGAATAAATCTCCCACTGAATTCACTAATCCTGAGATCTCCCAGTATTTTGGCTCCTCTTCACTAACTCAAGACTGTTCTGAACAGAACCTCTGTGAGCTTTCCTGATACACAGTTCAACATGAGGCAAACGAGATGGGAAAACTGTGGAAACCTACCTGCTTGCAAAAACTATGTGCAGGAATATCACATCTTACTTGGCAAAAGCATGATGGTCCAGGATTTACCTCATCCGCATAACGAAAAAGCATCCAACAAGGCCTGCACACATAGCGGGTTTTGTATTTCCACGTAAGCACCATTCATTTAAAGTACAAGCACAAATTCTGCACAAATCCAGCTAGTCGCTAAAGGAAATAGGGCCTCATAATTTTAAATCTTAAATCAACATGTGACTAAATCAGTCCAACTTACAATTTTGTCAGCAGCAGCACTTGCTATTGTATTGGCACCCCGCTCTAAGTAAGCCTGCAGGAGTCGGACCAAAGGAGGAATGTTTCCTGTCCTTTCCCATAATACTGGCTGAAGTAGATGAGGAAATAGTGCCATATAGGATGTTGGGATTTCATTTTTATGCATTTCTAGAAGTAGGGACATCACTTGAAACACGTATGGAATGAACTCTGGAAAAGAAACAATGACATTTACAAATTCAGCAAATATGGTCAGTGTCAATTCCTGGGAACCACAGATCTATTGACTGAAACTACACTTTTATGATATTAACACAAAGATTTCAACAAATAAAACCCTGGAGAAATGTATCACTTCCCAATTATAAGAATTCCCCAAATTTGCAAGCATTGTATACAGACAATTTCTATTTCCTCTATTTGCTAATGGTTCAGCAAAACATGGAAAACAAACTACTAGAAATAAGGCAATATAATTAAGAATAACAAAAGGCTTGGAAGCAGTGATTGTTAAGTATCTTTAAAGTAGTCTGCTTTAAGAAGTTAATACAGTTGATATACCCTACTGAACAACCCAGATGCTTCCTAGAAGTGGCTGTGAACATGCTGTGTTCTCACTTGAATTTCCTATGTTACAGAAAATCTGCCATGAGCTAAATCATAGCAATCAATTATAGCAGAGAGAGAGCACAAGCACTTACTGATTTTAATTTACCTTGCACATCATTCTGTAGTATCTCAGTGAAAACCATAAACAAAGCCTCTTCAAAGCTTCCAACTGCATCAGGGTTTGCTTTGCACGTTATCCTTATCGACAAGCATATTGACTCAAACATGTAATGGTTAAAGTGAGGTTTGCTTGGATTCTAAAAGCAAGTCATAAAGAGAAATCAACCCAAACTTGCAGCCAAGTCACTTATTTCACAAAATACATTTTTTACTTCAACTGAATTCTCAGTTAGCAATTAGGAATAAGGATACTTATGACTTATTAATATGCTAATGAAATTAATTACATAAAAGCAAACAAAAACCTTTACAGCATAAAGGAAGGGTGTGTTTTATAAATATTTTAAAGACACCAAGTGTTTTTCAGAAGCTCGACATAAACTGGCAAGCACTTAAAGTATCACAACACAAAACCTGAAAGATTACTTCTCAGGCCTGTGTCTATTCAAACCTTTGTTGAACACTTCTAATATGCTGCAGTGAGGTTTAATCTGTAAATATAAGGGGTTTGGATAGTTGATATTCTAAAGCATTCCCTAACATCAACATTGAAAACTATGAGTCCTGCTGAACAAAAATCTAAACTAAGAATTTTACCCACCAAAAGGAGGAGGTCAATTTATTTAATTTAATGCTACATTTCAGTGCCTAAATTTAATATTCAGCTCAGAAGCTTCATGGACAAAAGAAAAAGGAGCTGTGAGAATGACAGATCATTGTAATGGTGGCCTCTGCACAAGCAAACGTTCAGGCTAGATTTCGTATGAAAAGGATTTCATATGCTGTTTCCAAATTCCAGATAAGCAAGGGAAGAATGATTTGAAAGTATGTCCCAGAAGGACGACAGTACTTCATTGGAAGGCTGCTTTAACCTATCTTAGCCAGGAAATACTGAACAGTATTTTAAGAAAACACGAACAACAACGTATACGTAAGTCTTTCTAAACACTGCTCTAAAAGTTAAAAAGTGAACATTCTGCTCAGCCTGTTTCTTTACCTTACTGACAGCCAGCAGTTTCTGTGTGAGCTGTGTGATGACAGAAGGGATGTATGGAATTATTGTTTCCTGTAGCAGAGAAAAACTCCTCATGATGGCTGCAAATAAATCGACAGTATTATCTTCTGAAGACAAACACACTTCTGCCATCCATCACATGCCTAAATCCTTTCCCTTTTACTATTAAATTGAATCCCAAGGAATTAGGTACAATAAAAAGAGCACTTGCTGCAAGAACAATCAATCTATAACCATGACAAAAGATAAAGCAAAACCTCATTATCCCCATTCTACAGACAGAGCTCAGAAGATTGACTGACTTTGCACAGACCATCATTTATCTTGGGCAAATCTTGGCATGCTATTAGCCATAACTCACTTGGATCTCCTACTGACGCTGCTCAAGTAGCTGTACTGACTACACAGAATACCATTTGAAAAATAATTTGCCACAACACTGTTATGTTTAGTGTTCACCTTGGTACCATAAGTTCAGTCAAAGATGACTTAATACAGGCTGGTAAATAAGTGTAAGCTGCACAAAACTCTTTAGCATGTTTGTATAAATTAGGTTTTTCAAAGAAAAATCTCAGCAGCCTGTAACTATAAGCCTTGATCTCAAGTTAACAAAAGTTACTCTTATATTGCATACCACAAAGCATTTACCTTTCATAATGTATTCATTCTCAGATGAGCCAGGAAGTGTCAGCGCTTTAAAAAGGTTTGTTAATAGCACTTCAACAAATGGTGCCATTTCTGCAGCTGTAATGCTGTTAAGTAAAACACAGCTCTTTAATGATGAAAGACATTCACAAACTTCAAGCATTTTACAATATTGTAATACTAAGAAATAAAAGATCTCCTGTAGATATTTCTCTGTTTTTATGGACAAAACCTGTGTAGCAGTGAACTTATTTCTACTTGAAAACTTACAGGGTAGTATTATTTGTCCCCCTCATGGTAAACAGTCTTTCAAGTGCATGGGCTGCATAAGTATGGACCACAATACTTTCTGCTTGAAGGTGATTAATTAAGAGAGGAATAGATACCAACAGCTGTTCTTTAGGTACCTATAAAAATATAGCAACAAATTATACATATGTTACATAAAACTACAGATGGTTCAACACTAGAGCATAACCACACTGAGCTCATCAGCTGCAAACTGAAAGCTTGGCAAAGGAAGAAATCTTAGAGGGCTCCTCCAGTTGCTAAATTGCACCTTGACAACCAAGAGGTACTTATTTCTGTCACTGCCTGAGTGCTTCCCCCGAACATTGATGTTACATTTGTTCAACAGCAAATGCATATATTCTAAATGTATATTTCTTTTTCCATTTTACTGTAACAGGCAATTAAAAGAAATATCAAGCTTAAAAGAAACCCAGCCAACTACAGATATTTCATAGGAGATGAATAAAGGTAATCTACCATTTAAAATTACATTTTCTTACTGCATCTCACAAATCAGAAAAGCACAAAGTTGCTGTGCTCTGTTCAACAACTATTGCAATGATACGAGCAATCAAGTATATTTAGACTAACATTCACTTGGAAAAGTCTGAGTGTCACAGAACTAAGCACGCTAAGATAAGATGTTCAGTTCTCTCACAGCATATGGACAGCATACAGACTACATGTTAATTGGATATTTATAACAATATCATTCACTTTCAAAACTAAAAACGCAACTCGAAGTGTTACATATGACTATGAAACACCTGTTGAGTTAACATATGGACAAGTAAGATAAATTAGGCTTGGCAAGTATAACGTAACAAACTACAGTATGTTTTTATCATAAGAGTAAAGGAGAAACTTACTTGGTTTCTAAAAATCATGATATATTTGATACCATCTGCTTTTAGCACAGGGAATTCATTCACTGCAATATAAAAATACAAGAATTGTGTTGATACTTTTCATATATATGTGCCTACTGAACATATACTATATATAGAGGTGACATTAAGGCATGATTTTTCTCCTAAAAAGTAAAACACACAGTGTTGTCCTATACTGCTTAGTTCCAGCATTTCCGTATGGGTACTGTTTGGCAAAGTATCAGCTTTAGGTACAAATCATGCCCTAGTACCATCAAGTGTACAGTCCAACACTTTCACATGACATTTCCCTTTCTGGCTCCCATTTTAGCCTCCAATTACATATTCCAAGACAACCCACCACATTCCAATTATAATTGCTGAGGCATAAAATAAATCATGTGGCTTAAATCTAGACATCCATAAGCTCATCAATATGTGCTGATATTCAGGGGTTTATATAGCACAGAAGTTTGCCATAGTCTCAAATACAGAAATCAAATCACTTTGATTCAATTAGTTCAAACATGTAGCTAATAGCAACCTTGTGCGTGCATGCTCTGATCTTGAAGATAGCATGTGGCAATCCACCTTTGTTTGAAAGCTCGTTCACTGCTGGCCAAACAAATTTGAAGTGCTTCTGTGTGCCAGGTGACACAGCCTTCTGTCTCAGATTATGCTGAGATAGGAGTTCTTGAGCTTCAAGAAACAATGGTCACTGCCAAGACTGTAGCTGTATCATAAAAATGCCATACCAAAATTAACACAGACTTACCACTTGCAGACTTTAAGTCAGGTTGAATGTGATTCACAAAGAATTCTGTTAGATTTACCAGTTCATTGGCTTGTGTTATTCCATGCTAAAAAAGCAAAAACCAAACCACCTCTGGTTTTAGATGTTCACATTCAGCTAGTTTTATTAAGAGCACATAAAAAGGAATCAGAAAAGTAATCTAAAGTGTGCATACATGTGATGACCTTGTTCAAACTGTGCTTATGAGAGAGAGCCATCCTATTTCTTTTTCTTAATGTTTTTAGCTTCTAGGTTTCAGCTGTAGCACTACTGAGGTTCAAGGTTATCAACTCTGAGTTGAGGAATAGCAGCATATAGCATAGTGATAATCAACCACAATTTTCAGTAGAAAATATCAGCATCTTATTAACTTGACACTTCTTTTTACGATAGGCCTTTTAAAAAGGGAATGTTTAGGAGCCCAGCTCCAATTCTGAATTACAGCCACAAAATAAGGACTACCTGGTTTTCTCTTGCAGAAAATGCAACTGATTTTTAAAGCAGGGTTTTCAGATGGACATTTATCAATCAAGTGTTCTAAGTGATGTTATCCCATATCTGTCACCAAACAGCACAGAAAATGAAAGAATATACAAGTCAGCAGTTTACTAACTGCTGGAAGAATCTGTTTCCCAGAAACTGAAGTTTCAGGAAAAGACCAATAACCTTCAGCAAAGCTGCGTAACGATGCCATGTAGCATGTTTTACTAGGTTTGCCTCAAAGCTGTCTTGTAAAGCCACTGAGATTTGAACTGTAATAACATCTAAAAACTTTATTTTATTTGGTATTATTTGATGATCTGCTCTGGAGCCAGGTTGAGAGAGCCAGGCTGGTTCAGCCTGGAGAAGAAAAGGCTCCAGGGGAGACCATAGGGCAGCTTCCAGTGCTTAAAGGGGTTGACAAGAAACCTGGAGAGGGACATTTTACAAGGGCTTGTAGGGACAGGACAAGGGGGAATAGCTTTAAACTGAAAGAGGGGAGATTTAGATTAGGTATCACGAAGCTGTTCCCTGTGACGGTGAGTTCTGGCTGCCCCATCCCTGGCAGCGTTCAAGGCCAGGTTGGAGGGGGCTTGGAGCAATTTGCTCTAGTGGAAGGTGGCCCTGCCCGTGGATGGGGGCTGAAACTGGATGGGGTATTAAGATCCCTTCCAACCCAAACCATTCCATAGCTCTATGATTAACTGTTGTATTCAAGATCTGTCCTGAGACATTTGATACAATGATAACTATTTCCAAATACAGTTCAGCTCAGGTGTGGCTTTTCAGTGTATGGAGCCAATTAGTTACTTTCTCCCAAACAAGTAATGAGATCCATTTCCAACCATCATTATAATTCACATGCCATTTCCAAATCATAAACACTCAAACAACAGGAAACATGACAAGAACTGTAAGAGTCACCTTCCTTCTAGTCTCCTTAACACTTCTGATCATCTCCTGTAAAGCTGAATTTGGCCTTCCATGGCTTGCGAACTCTGGCTCAGTACCACTTAAAAGTTCAGAGGTTCTAGACCCAAGCTAATTGTGTAGCACTGTATAACTGCTTCATACACGTTAGCAAGACTCACCAAATGGTCACAAATGGTTGTTAACTTTGCCCAATTTATCTGAAGATCAGACACCAACACATTAACAACTGTAACAGGATTATATAATGGGCAACTTTCAGTCTCATCAACATTAAACTACTAGAAACACAGTTACTGCCACTCTGAAGCAGCATAAAACGTATCACAGTCCTCATGCACACTAATATCTGAATGAATATGGATTAAAATGAATAGAATGTGCAAGTACCTTCTGTGTTTGAGCTTTGGATGCCAAAGACGTCACAAGGTAAATAGCTGCATCTTTGTGCTTCCAGTTGACAGATGGATTCTTCGCATATTCTTGCAGCATAGAATTAACATAGCCAGAAAAAATCCCTGTCACAGGTCCTTCAAAAAATCTGCACAAGCCTCTGACCAGATCACAGGCTGCTCTGCGCCTGGTGTCAATATCTGCATGAGAACCAAACATTCTTTGGCTATAAGAAAGCACACAGTTTTTCATAGTAATGGACATAACACACAATATACAGATTCTCAATATATAGCCACACCTTATGCTAATTATTGCACTCCTCCACACTGATACATAACAACACATTTTTAAGTCTTTTACTAAAAAGACTATCATAACAGGGATTATTTGTACAACAAAGAGAGGAATGGACAGCCACCAATACCGCCTGTGTGTTCACAGGTTTTACTGCCCTCTAAAGAATATTTCCACAGGTAGGCAGGGCCAGGCTTTTAATCTTGACAATTCTGCACCAGAATGTACTGGGTCTGGTTGGGATGGAGTTAAATTTTCTTCATAGCAGCCCATATGGTGCTGTGTTTTGTACTGGCGACTAAAACTGTTGGTAACACCCCAGTGTTTTGGCTGTTGCTACAGAGTGCTTGCACAGTGTCAGGGCTTTCTCTGTTTCCCAGCAAGTAGGCTGGGGGAGGGCAAGGAGTTGAAAGGGGACACAACCTGGACAGCTGATCTAAACTGACCAAAGGGTTATTCCATGCTATGTAACACCATGCTCAGCAATAAAAACTGAGTGGGGATGGTTTTTGGGAAGGTAGCCATTGCTGAGGGGCAGGCTGGGCATCAGTCTACTTGTAAGAGGCAGCAAGTCATTGACTTCCTCACTCCGCCTTTGTCTTTTCTTCCTCTTTCCTTTACTTAAACTGTCTTAATTTCTATCCAGGAGTCTTCTCACTTCTACTATTCCTATTCTCTCCCCCATCCCACTGCAGCAGGGTGAGGAAGGAGCAAGCTGCTGAGTGGTGCCTTTTGCTGGCCCACAACACTGAACCAGTGCAGTTTTGAAAAGAAAAACAAATAAAAGAAATCTGTGAAAATGCCTTAAAAAAAAAAAAGTCAGCTGGCCTTTCCTGCAGTGTCCGAACAGAAGGGAGAGGAGGAAAACAAAGCAAGGCAACTTAAGTGCAACAGAGCACATCTCTAAATTTATCTCTGAAGAACACAAATATTTCTTGCCTCGATCCTCTTAACAGCAGAAGTAGCTGACAAACAGAAGCTTCACAAATACCTAAAATGTAGCTAATCCTGCATGCATATATCTGTTCATCTTAATAGATTGAAGAATCTATAAGATTATTAATGTAAAAGTGTTGCTCAGCAAACCACGCGCAGCACAGAACAGCGTATCCAGAACTGTCACACAGACCAAGATTTGGTTCGTTTGTGCTCTGACCTGGATGAAGCCCAATCAGCTACCGTCAGCCCAGAAGCTACAATCAGAAAATCAAGTAGCTCTCTTAGCACAGCAGTGTGCTTTCAGAGTGGTTACTGTATTGGTTTGAACACAGTGCCTGTGTACAAGGGCTGGCTGGTGTCCAGCTGGCTTGGTCACAGATTTGCATGCAACATCAGTCAGAACTTCACTTAAACATGACAGACTACTAAATACAGGCACAGTCTCTCCATGTTATTTAAAACTCTATGCATAGGAACTAAATACACAACTGTGGCTGCTATTCCGTGTTGACTTACAGGCTATATTTGCTGAAATGAGAACGTGTGCAGTGCAGGAAACATACCAATCCAATTAAGGACAAAACCCTATAGGAACATCGTTCAAAACAAAAAGACACTGTGATGGGAAATCGTGACTGCAGACTTGATCAAAACCTGGATAAAACCTCTTTGAGGAGGTGGGGGGAACCTTCCCAATTTAAAAAAATCAATTATAAAAGCCTCAGTAAATTGTTTCAACCCTTCAGAGCTAGATTTAAAGACCAAGTATTCTTAGTATAAATCTGTGGATTACCAGATCCTTCCAAATCCCTTCTTATATATTCTTCAGAATTATCTTCAAATGCTTCTTCATCAGCAGCTGAAAATATAAAATGCAGAGATTTAAATACTGAAGTCTCTAGTGGTTTTTTATGGTAAAAAGGTGTATTACCATCAACTTGCTATTTCTTCCAAGTACTCTTCTATAGCACTAACACAAATCAATCAGAAGTATCCAGACTAGCCTGTGTAGCTTGCTGCTGCCTCACAAATTACTCTTTCATACTCTTGAGCTGACTCATTCCAGATTTAAAATTGGGAAAAGCACAGATAAACAGAGGTCAGCCATATTCAATACTCAGTGTATTTAAAGACGCTTCCTGGCTCAAAGACTTAAGAAAGAGGGAAGTTTCTACCACTGCAATACATTTTCACTGCATTTTATATATTAGGATCAATTTGACCCCCTCCAAACTTGGATAAATGTTACAATTCAGTAGGCTTAATATCCACACCTATTTATACTCCTTGATACAAATGAAGTTACTAGTGGTACACAACCTACATTCCTATACTAATATCGCAAATTGAAAAGTAAGACAAAAAAATTGACTAGATATATTCACACAATTCTACTTAGGACAGCAGTAAGTTACAGAAACTTGGTTTTGAATCTAGTAGTAAAGTACACAAGAGGTAATCCTCAGTTCTTTGTCCAGCAAAGCAACATATAAATACAGTTAGATATTACTGCATCTTTGAAAACTTAAGTCTCAAACAGTTACCTCTAAATTCCATATTTGGAACAATAACTTTTTCACAGATGCTTGTCAATGTATTCTGGTCTTCAAACAAATGCTTATAATGGGGTCTCTCGCAAACAGAGGCCAGAAACTGGATTGCATTACTAACCAGCTAGAACAACACAAACAGAACATTCAGTTTTAGCATGTCTGACCAACTTATAATTTGCTATTAGACTTAACAAAATCAGTTTACAACAACTTACCAAATCATATTTCACTTCCTGGCCCGTTGTGACTAACAGATTCCAGATTGCTGTCACAAAACGTGGCAGGTAGGGCTGGAATTCTTCATCATATTTTTGAGCATATAGAGCAGCATTATCACAAATTTGTGATTTCAAGAGCTCCAGTAATCCAGCTTCCTCTTCATCCTCACATAAAACAAAACTAACAACTTAAAACATCCAAACTTCAACTCTACATAAAAGTACAGACATATTTGAAGGAAGTATTTACGCTATTATTTTAGCTTGTTCTGAATAGGTGAAAGAAATCTCTCTCACATCCCTTCAATTACAGTATTTTGCTGAAGTACACTGGAACTGCAAGTTATAAATCATACCTACATTTCTAATGAAAGTACTATGCACTTTAAATCATTTAGACCTGACACAGT
Organism: Agapornis roseicollis; assembly: GCA_002631895.1. Classification (NCBI taxonomy): domain Eukaryota; kingdom Metazoa; phylum Chordata; class Aves; order Psittaciformes; family Psittacidae; genus Agapornis; species Agapornis roseicollis. The sequence continues at coordinate 461,007 of NDXB01022549.1, forward strand.
TTGACATGAAATTAATTCACAAATCTAATAGGGAAAAAAGACAACACAAGGCAGTGAAAACAATATGCTTCAAAGACATTGTATCTTGCTACTTCAAAAGGGAGTAGTTGTAAAATAGTGCCATTCCCCATACCAGCATAGATGGTCATGGAACCACAAAGCAAGATGAACTGGGAAACTGAGCTGGAATTAAAGCAAACAAAACTCCAACCAACCAAACACCACTCCAGTTCTGTTTCCACTCAGTCCCCACTTTTCAGTTTTAATGCCTATCACTTCCTGACTCAGCTCAGCACACAGCTGAAATAGCCCACAGACACATGAGAAAAGAGCAACAAAGCTTCTCTCAGCAGCAGCGTTAGACTGAAACAACCGTGAAACTCCAGTACAGAACACATTTAACATGCCTCCTTGTGTAAAGAAACTTACAGATTTGATTTGTCTCCACCAGGTGGCAAACTATTGTACTGCATCTCAAAGACATTTAAAATGGAGAAAGCTTGCAGAAAATTCATTTGAGCTTTGCTGACTTGGTATCATCTTTCACGTGTAAAATTACTGTTTTTTGTAACTAGACAAAATGCTAAACTGAAGTTCTTAAGGATGCCATGCCTTCTATGTTCAACTGTTTCAAGTTAAGATGCCCTGTTTTCTAAAACATTGTGCATTGAAACACCTGAAAGATACAGAAAACCTGAGCACTCTGATTCTAAAGATCAAGTTACTTCAGCAGAAGTAGAGAATCTACTCATTGACGAGTATCTGTAATTTGCTTTCCATGAACAGCTGGGTATACCTGTAACTGAGATACAGCTTCAAGAACTGGACCTCAAATTTAGACAATGCAACTCCTCTTAAACCCCATCTCCTTATCATCATTCTATTCCTTTGTTTAGACAGCAAAGAAACATTTCATTGTTCAGAGTTAGATCTAAGTTCTCTCTCTGCACTACACAGATGCAAACCAGGAGGTTTATGCAGTACTTACATCAGTCTGCAAAAGTTTATTATCTAAAGTTAAGAGACTGTGAAAATTTGTCATCCATGTTTCCATGTTATCTTCAAAAAACTCAGGAAGATCCTGTGAAGGAAAAGCATAAATCTAGATTTTAATTTCTGCTTGCATTGCTCAGATAACACACCTACATTGTAAGTAGTATGTATCCACCTTATAATCTAATGAGGGACCACAAAGTGTGGAAAACAGTCTGCAAAACAAAAAACTTCTCCCTCCTTCTCCCAAATGAAATCCCTCCAGATAGAGGCTTTCAGAGTTTTCCCAAATAAACTGGTTGCTCACACCCTATACAGCCTACAGCTTTGTAAAGAAAGAACATTATTGCTTCTTACTCTCAGAATAAGAAAGCAAAAGCCTCCCTTTTAATTCTAGTTTGCTCTTTTGCTCAATACAGAAAGAAAGGCCAAGCAATCAAGGTACTTCATGGACTCATGTTCATGTTGAGACACTAGAAGTATATGTCACCTCAAAGTAGTTTTTTAGCATTTTTTATATAGTACATTTAATAAGTTAGAAATTAACATCCAGTTTCAAAACAAAAACCCCCATACTTCTACCAGAATTACTCACTGTTACAGTGCTACAGAGCTACCAGCTTTTAACTGACTTTCATCTACACACCTGAGTTCATGTCAGTATAGACATATGTATTAAGGAAGACAGTGAGTACAAACTCAGGCATTTGACTTCTTCCACAGCTCATACTCTGAGAACTACCTGGACAACACCTCCTTGCTATGACACCAGCTTAGACTCCTTGAACTTTTTAGATATTGCCAAGCTAATGTGTTAACTAACCCCATCCTTGCTGTGCTTTTACTCCAACACTGATGCAGACTGTCAACTATTATTTTTGTGGTAAAGCATGGCCATAAGAGCTGCCTCAAACTGATCCTATAAATAAGAGCATAACAGCTTCATGAGATCAAAGTAGAACTATTAGAAGAACAAGAAGATTCACCTGAAAATTTAAACTGTAGAATAGCTTCGCAATTAGAATGAGGGAAGAAAAGAGAACCTTCAAAGCACTAGCATCATTTGCATGTGTGCTGCAAAGTTCAATAGTTGCCTGGAAAAGGAAGTGAGATTCAGTCATGCAATACACACAAACTACATTGGCAAGTACACTGAAAAGTCATGGAACTTTAGTCCTTTTTTAATCCAGAAAATAGAGTTCCTTCTCCTCCCCTTTAGTTCGAACCCCATTAAAGTTTCAAAGCAATTATTCCTAAATTTTCATTTTACAGCATTCACAATAAGCATTTCAAAACTTTAAACTTGCTTTAGAAATTACTCAACAAGAAATACCTTAAAGAGATTTGTCAAGGGCAAAGCAAAGCCATCGAGGACAAGTTTGATCTCTGTCCATAATTCATTTGACTTAAATTCATGGCGGTACCTGAGAAGTGGAAGAGAAAATCAAATACAATGTTCATATTCATTACCAATTTAACTTGCACACAATTCAAGTGCTGGACCTTAAAACAAATACTATAAAGTAAACAAGAACTAAACAACATAGCTCCAGGCCATGCAAGGTGTAAATTAAATAAGCATTTAAAGTCTTATTAAAAAACCCAGTAAGTACAAGTAGAGACCACAAGTGTAGACTTTGTAAATCTACAAAATGAAGTCTAACAGTAAAAATTTAGAGTTGAACAGCAATTTTACCATCCATATACTAACTCCCTTATTTCCAATACCTTTTAAATAAGGAGTGAGCAGTGCGCAGGACCCCATTGATGACATAGAAATCTCCACTTTGAAAGCGATTCACCATTTCTGTCAGCAAGTCTGGCCATTTCTGAGGAAAGTCCTCCCGACCAATAATACTAATAGCATCACTTAACTGGAAAGGAAACAACCATTACATGATATAAATAGCGGGTTCCTCACAGTTCCATAAGATGTTGCAAATATCTGGGAAAATACCTGTTATTGTTGTCAGATTCAAAAATCATTGAGTTAGATACCTACGACTTTTCACCACAAATAAAGAAATGTCACATTATATTTAGCTGCCTAATACTAGAATTTAGCTATAGTATTTTAATTGCTTTTTTAAAAATAAAATTAAAGCAGGTAGAAGTAGCTGTAACAAGTACTCTAAGTTATTTGGATCAGGATGACCTTGTTAGTAACAGAACTGAGATCTGCTAATAACCAGAGCCTCTAGACATACTTAAAATACTCCAAAAGCCTCATGAACACAACCAGGAATTGACATATTACCTGCTTTTGAATTTGTTCTGGGCTGCTAAGCATCAAGGGCACTATGTTGGCTTTAATGGCTATCCTGTCTGATTCACATATTTTGTTCGGTTCATCCTCAACCTGAAATTAAACCAGTAATTAAGTCAGCACACTCCAGGCAACAAGTGAATATCAGCATTTCAGAAACCAACTGCTCATACTGATTTATTTAACTGTGAGATTGTTAAAGAAACTAATCAAACCTGTTTAAAATATTGCCTATTTGTGAATCTGTAACAGTAGCACCTGAAAACAGCTGGAAGGAATTAAATGCTTCTGTAAAACTTTGAACTAGATCTTTCTCCTTCTCTAATAGGAACTTTTCAAATCAGCAGTTCAGCCGTAGCAAGGGTGGGTGCATTTGCCAATATATCTGTTTAACCAAGAGTCCTCTGCTGGAGCGGCAGTCACGGACAACACTGAGACAATCAATGTGATCCAAACGAATGCCCATTTATTAAACAAAGTGCCAGTCTTATATAGGAATTTCCTAGTACAATTACATCACTTTGGCAATTACCGATTGGGCACCTTAACCCTTAACAATGATCATGATTGGACAGCTCAGTCCTGGGAACTCAGCCTTCAGACTACCTTGTTTTCTCCTTTACTACCAGTGATGTTTTCCTCAGTCAAGTTTTCGCCTCTCTGCCAGTAGTGTTTTCTTCACTTCCTAATCCATGGCCTTCAGTTTATCTTTAACTCTGTTACTATTCTCAGGCAAGCTGCCTTACACTGAGGCCTCTGGATTGCTCAAAAATTGTCCACTGTCAGACTGCCTGTCCACAGTCCTCTTCCACCACAAAATCACACTTCTGCGGACATCAAAGATCTATTTTGTGCTAGCTGCCTCAAGCCATGCTTTCTAGAAACTGCACATGAAGATGCAAGTTACGCAGTCAAAATCGTAACACTGACTTTAAGACCTATCCAATCACAAGTATCAATCAGGCAGTAGTGCCAAGCAGTAGTAAATTAGTCTCTGCTAGAGACATAAAATACAGAGGCTTGTCACCAACCAGTGACAGCCATGATAGTCACACTACTTGTGATAACAGCACTGAAGTTTAGAAACCTAGTAATTACCCTGCAATTAAAATAGGTCAGCAACACCAGAGAGCAATTCAATGACCTTCAGTTGCCATTACCTCCTTCTCACCTCCCTTTCATCATCTTCCTGTAAATTTAAAAAATAATGTAGCAATTTCAAAATTTCCAGCTATGCTTTGGCTCTAACACCAGTCAGGTGGGATGCTCCTCAGGGCTCAGGAGTGGGGCCAATTCTGTTTAATACTGTCACCAACAATGTCGGTGAGGGGATCAAATGCACCCTCAGTCAGTTTGCACGCACCACAGAGCTGGGTAAGAGCGTTTACCTGCTGGAAGGCAGAAAGGCTGTGGAGAGGGATCTGGAAAGGCTGGATCCATGGGCCAATGGCATGAGGCTCAACATGGCTCAGTGCTGGATCCTGCACTTGGGTCACAACAATGTCATGGAATGCTCCAGGCTTGGGAAGAATGGCTGCAAAGCTGCCCAGTAGAAAAGGACCTGGAGACGCTGGTCAACAGTCAGCTAAATATGACCCACCTTGTGCCCAGGTGGCCAAGAAAGCCAATAGCATGCTGGCCTGTATCAGCAATAGTGTGGCCAGTAGGACTACAAAAGAGACTGTCCACCTGTAGTCAGCCCTGGTGAAGCTGCACCTTAGATACCGTGTTCAGTTTGAGGCCCCTCACTACAAGAAAGACAATAACATGCTGGAGCATGTCAAGAGAAGGGGAACGAAGCTGGTGAAGGGTCTAGAGCACAGATCTTATAAGGAGTGACTGTGGGAACTGGGGTTGTTGAGCCTGGAGAAAATGAGGCTGAGGAGACCTTGCTCTCTACGCCTACAACCTTCTTTCAGCTAACAAGGGGGGAGTCAGCCTCTTCTTCCAAGTAACAAGTGATAGGACAAGAGAAGATGGCCTCAAGTTGCACCAGGGGAGGTTCAGATTGGATATTAGGAAAAATTTATTTACTGAAAGGGTTGTCAATCGTTGAACAGGCTGCCCAGGGAACTGGGGGAGTCCCCATCCCTGGAGATATTTTAATGATGTGTACATATGGGACATGGTTTAGCAGTGGACTTGGCAGTGGTAGGTTAACAGTGGGATTCAATGATCTTAAAGGTTATATCCAACCTAAATGATTTTATGACTATATAAACAAGCAGTTATAAAAACAAGTCACAGAGAAGTTGCTTTTCCTCTTCTATCACAATGCACTGATCAGAGGAAAGTACAGAATAACAATATATACATTAAAAACCGCAAAAAGATGATGATCTTTAAAACCTGTTCATATGATATGAAAAGCAGGGGTAAGAGTATGAGATAAGCTCCAAGCAAGGAGGCAGGGCTCACTGCTATGTATTCTGATAGATGGGGATAGAGAAAGTGGAGAGCTCAGCAACAGCAAATCCTACTCTGGGACTATAGATGAGATTTTTCAAAGAAATGAGACCTTTTAACAGGATGCGAGAGGCAGCACAGAGCTGAGTGCTCTGTACATCCTGCAAAATGAATTTAAACAAAGCAAACTCTTTTGTCTCCCCAGAAATACCCAGTGCCTCTGGCTCTCCACGCTGTACCAAATTGAAGCCCTTGAATAGAAGAGACCCTTTTACTTTCACTGGGCTTTGTATTAGTCAGGTTCATGGCTGCTGAATTAAACCATGTGATGTAGGTAAGCCAGCCTGACAGCTGTATTTTATAATCATACAGCTGCTCATGAAATAAAAGCTTCAATTTTGGACAAAACAATGTGCTTGAAGCCACACAGCAATCATAACAGCCCTCTGGATGCGCCTACTGCATAGCATATCCACCTACTCCAAAACAACATCTCATCCTGAATTACATCAGTAATCCATAAGAAGGAAGCTACTTGCAGATTTTTCCATAACAGAACATTATTTCTACTTACAATATACTACAGATAAAGATGCAATCTGGAGGAAATGAGAGAGCACAGCATTACAGAAACAAAGTTCTAGAAATTTCATGCCAGACTGAACATGCTGATCTTATCAAACATCACCTGCTCTAGAACTGCTACAGCTTCCTAATGTTAGTATGAGGAGTAGGAGAGAAATCAAATGCAAATCTGTAAGCTGGTACCAGCTAAGATGTAACGATGAAATACCAGTTTCCCCTATAGTAAAGTAACATTATACAGTTGCTATTTTTCAGATTCAAACAGTACATTCAGTGAGACACAGCATAAGCAGAATCAATTAAAACCTCCCATTGCTGAAGGAGCTGAGCTCTTAAATGTAATGCTTTCTATCACAAATTAGATTTCACGAATGCTAAAAGCTGAATCAAAAACATTTCTGAACTCTTCAAAACAAAGGATTTAAAAAAGGATTAACCAGCAATACTCCTGTCTGATGTCTACAAATACTTCTAAGTGTTAAACTGGCAAGGCCACCAACATAAACTGTTCCACACTATTCTGTGCCCCAGAAGCATTAACATGAAAGAGAAACTAGTATCATCACAGTCAGCTGCAGGGCTGGCTTGAAATCTTTGTAACACCAGGACAATAGATACAGGCCAAATTGGCCAGCTTCGCTATACAGACACTTCACAATCATTTCAGTTTAAATAATATTACTGTTAGTTAAATGAGCTTTAAATATTCTGCTCTGCAAAATATGCATATAACAGAGAAAATTATTTGTTCACCATTTTATCACCCAGCTCTAGCTCTTTTTAATAAAATGGACTCCAATAGTTCATGTTTTAGTGTCTCACCAGTAAATTGTACCTTGTGTTTGCTCTCTGAATGATCTAATTTCTTTCAGAGTACAGATATACATATGTTCTTCAAGGTTACTGTAGAATATTTTATTGTACCTTAAAAGGATTATTAAATCTCAGCACAACTATTCACCAGGATACCTACAATTCTCCAGTTCCTTTTAATATAATTCTTGAACGTTACAGATGCACAAACTTTGATGACATTTTCCTGTGATTTCTCCAAGAGCGTTAAGAGTAACAATGGATAATTCTGGTTTCCTTCAACTGATTCAAGAAACTTTTCCGCTGTAAGAGAATATAGGAAAGTTAGCAAAAGCTGGACTGATTTTTCTAATAGGAGTCCTATTATTCCTCAAGTGTCCACTTAAAACAATCAACACATGAACACTTCCCAGAGTTTCAGAAGAACAGAAACACAGAGCAAGTCTGACGAAAGGTACTGTACCTTCTTTACTAATAAGCCCTTTAGAATGCTTCTGCTATTAACAAAAGCTCTCACTTCAAAGCAGGATGTGGAAATACTGCCTCCCCACCATTTTTAAAGGTCATAACCTTGTAGAAGTAAACCTTGGAAGACTCAAAAAGAAACCAAACCTTTTCTGGTCAGTCATGAGAATCACTTACCCGGACGCCTTAAAGCAGGATCTGGATCTAGTGTTTTCTTTAGATACTCAGTTAAAGTTTGTAAATTGGCATCACTCAGCTCCATTTTGGCAGAACCTAAAACCCACAAGTAGTTTAGTTATAAATACAGATCAGGAAATCTATCCTATTAGATACATAGATATAAAATTAGATTCCACAGAAGGCACACATCAGTTCTTTCTGACCATACCTCATAAATCCTGGCCCCATCTTCCCTACCTCACGCAATAAAACAAGTTACCATATGCCAAGCACAAACCAGAACACATTCTATTTCTTCAGTGACAAGTAACTGTTCTTTTCTGGTTTACTGAAACCAAACTCCTAGAACAGAATCACAAATACAGCAAACCATAAACCAGGTACAGCCAAAAGATGATCTCTTGCCCTTTCAGGACAAGAGTTTGTGTTTGCTTTTGAGAACTACTCTCAGGCCTAAGATCATATTCTTGGTTGAAAAAGCAGAATAGTCCTGCCCTACATAATCGTATATAGAACAATTCAAAGTGTGTTGGAGAGTCCAGGCTTGCTTAAAATTAAATACTCTTTATTAATGGAAGCACTTAACAGAAAATTATTTTTTATAGAGACAAAAGACTGTGCAAAGCCAGAGGGTTTGTCTGTGGACAGGCTGTCTGATTGTGAGCAATCCAGAGACCTTGGTGTAAGGTGAAGGGTGGGAGTTAATTTAAACTGCAATACCTATTAGAGAGTAACTCTGCAATAAGTCTCAATTACTCCTCTCTAGTAACCCTCCCACGCATATTCTCACACTAACCTCAGTGATCTATTTATTTCACAGCTTTAATTGGAATAATTAACCTTACAGTAACACTACACCAGCAGCAAGACATGCTTTAATGGACATGCTCAGGATACCCTCATCAATCTGCCCACCTTTCTTAGCACCAGCAGCACAGTTCACTCTCGACAGAAGTAATGAGGACCCAAAGATTTCCATTTTTAATTTGGAGTTTCTAATTACCAAAATAGACTGAAGTTTGCTTGTCTCACTTTCAATTTGTTTTATGTTGATTATCAGTGCAATAACTACAGTTTCTATTTAAGCATGCCTGCAAAGACTTTAATGGCAATTTTCATTTGAACTGTGCCTTCTGTATCAGTAAAAGAGACAGCAGCAGTGCCCTCAAATTAACTGAATGTTAAAGGAGCAATTCAGATCCCAACAGATTTTGCTAGAAGTCAAAAATCTACCTAAAGGGTCTTGTCTCCCACGTTTCTCTTCCTTCACCTTTTGGTGGTTTACTTGACTGCAGTCCCGTTCACCAAGTCACACCAAGCAATAGGACCGCAATAAAATTCAGCACCAATAACAGCTGGCTCACTTGTTTTACAGAACAGCCTCGTGCATCACTACTATGATGCTGAAACAAATACTTAAATCTTTCATAATTAAAACCAAATAAGTTATCTGCTCCAGGGAAGTCTGTGCAGCTGAGATGCAAACCTATGCAGAAATCCTTTATGGAAACTAATCTTGACTCAAATGGAAAACCAAACTGAAAGAGATGACAAGCCTGAATGGCCTTTTACAAACACATCACATGCATGTGCAACTCAGGGGCCCCATGTGAGAAACATATACCTGCAGCTGACTGTGAGATCACTCTGAAAGCCAAATGTGAGGATTTGAATCCATCACTCAACCCTTCACACAAAGTGGCAATATGTATTTTCACCTGCTCTCTACTTGCTCTGATTTCCATCCCTTTCTCTAACTGTTCTCTTATTTGGTCTGTTTTCCACTACAAAAGCCTGGTGGCACTTGCCCTAGTGATACGATGCTTTTTCCTACGTTGTGACATACACCTCCCCAGAAGGCCACAGGAAATAAGAGTATATTCAGACCACCCCTCCAGACGAAACCCATGAAATGTGCTTAATGCATTAACTCCTTCAGACACATTAATGACAGCTCACCTATGAAAAATACCACACACCCCCCCCCCCCGAAGCCCGGCTTTGCCCCACACCTTTTGAACAACCCTGTCTT
>NDXB01022549.1:470797-506294 GCA_002631895.1 Agapornis roseicollis
AATACCACACCCCCCCCCGAAGCCCGGCTATGCTCCACACCTTGTGAACAACTCTGTTCTTGCATTCACTCATCATAGCACCCGCCAAACACCACCTACGTGCCTGAGGACGTTCGTGGTTTGGTGGGGAAGGTTCTCTCTACGCCGCACTGAGGATCATTACGCTCACTTTCTACTTCACCACACAGCAGGGCCCAAGGATCCATCACTCTCCCGACACCGCCCGCCCGCTCTCGCCGCTCCCCCAAAGAGAAGCGAGGCCACTATGAGGCGGGGCGGCCGCCCGAGACAGAGCGGCGAGAGAAGCCCTCCAGGCCTGGTCTCGGCCCGGCTGCCCAGCCCCAGCTCCCCACGGGGAGGCCCATCCCCTCCACCCCCGCCTCAGCCCCGCGCACCCCGGCCCCACGCTCGCCCGGCCTGAAGCCGCGAGGCGCGTTACCCGACGGAGGTAGCCGCTCGTCCCGCCCGTTCGCCCACCGCCAGACTGCGCCTGCCCCGCGGCGGCGCTTACACTACCTCATGCGGTGGCGGCGGGCCCAGGGACAGCCCTGCCCGTCCGCTCGCAGCAGGGCCGGGCACAACGCGAGTTGCGGTCCCGTCGAGGGAGCCCTAGGCAGCACCGACCGCCCTCAGCCTAACTTACTCCCCTCCCCCTCCTCACCACCTCCAAACTAGCAGCAGCGAGAGCCAATGAGAAGAGCAAACGGCTCAGGGCCAGATGCCGCGGACCAATCGCGAGCTGAGGGAGGCGGGCCGAAGCACCCCAGCATCATGAGCTGCACCTCTCGCTGCGCCGCGGGCCCAACGCCTGCTCCCAGAGCGGAGCAGAGCGGAGCGCGGCCGAGGGCCATGCAGGCCGCCACGCTGCCCGGCAGCCCCACTACCAGCATCGTCGTTCGGCGCGGCTCGGCCTCACCTGGCGACTCCCCCCGGCGCTGGCTGCGGCGGCTCCGAGAGCTCCGGCTGCGCTTCACATTCAAACCGCGGTGAGAGGGCGCGGCGGCGGCACCGTGACCGCATCACGCAGGGCGGCTACACCGCGGGGCCGCAGGACCAATCAGCGAGCTCTCCTTCCGTGACGCGCTCCGCTGTGAGCCAATCCTTGCCGCCCTCCCCGCGACCAATGACCAGACCCTTCCCACAAGGCCCCGGGGCGCCCCTCGGAGCCTCTGGGCCTGCACGGGGCGGGACTGGGGCTGGGGCTCCGCAGGACGCGGTGGGGTCGTGCCGGGGTACGAAGAGGCAGCCGCGGCCGAAGGCACCGGACTGGGGCGCGCCATGGGAGGGTCAAAGGGCGGGGGCTCTTATTCGTTAAGAAAGGGGACATGGCCCCTAGGGAGAGGAGCGGGGAGGAGGAGGGAGGAGGGCGGGTGAGGCGTGCTTCAAAAGCATCCCAAAAAACAACTGAAAACAAGCCCTAAACGCGAGAGGCCTGTGATTACCGGCAGAAGAGCAGGCTGCAGGCTCGCTGCCCTTCTAAATAAACTACATGAAAAAACGAGCAACACTTCTTAAAACTTTATTGATTCACCACTTAATTAAAGCATGGAATATTATAACAGTATTATACATAGTATTTTCATGTAGAAAACTTTACATAGGGTTTTTTTCATATTATATAATTTTGTTATTCTCTCAAAAATGTATACATCCATTGGCAAGGAATACTCCTTAAATTACTCATATTAAATGCACTTAATACAGAAATCTTCAAAAAAACCAAAAGACATCAGGATTTTAAATATGTGAAGACATACATTTTACACAGAAAGAAAGGTGCTGAACAATGGAATTTACATACTAAAGGGAGCTGCAGTTCTGACAGAAAAAGCTTAGTTCTACTTCAGACTGAAAGTTAGTATTTTTAATCTTTCTCATTCTTCATAGTAAGACTGAGCTAAAGTTTGGGGGGTGTTTGCCTGTATTAGTGAACATGGGTTTAGATGGTTCTGGTGATACAAGACAGGGATAAATGGCCGTAGCTGTTTTCTTGTACTGTAAGACACAAGAGTCAACATGAACAGGAGTTTTTGAGGTTTCCTCAGCATCCACCCCCTGCCTAACTACATCCTAGAGGGTTCCAAACAAGATTAATAACAAAGATCATGCAGTCTCCCTATCTATGCCACTGCAGGTAAATCAGTTTGCATTTTCACTTGTGTAACACTACTTAAGAAGTCTAAGCAGTTACTTTTTCTAGCCCATGTATTGCACTGATGCCTCAGTCTGCACTGATCTATGCTGACACAGAACCCTGCTCTCACTCACAGTCCTAGTAAAGCCAATTAAACCACTACAGGCAGGTAGAATATGTCAGCAGAGTCAGGACAAGATCTGGAGCAGCAGTGAGTTTTGGCTCAGCAGTTTTAGCTTCATTCAGGTGTCTATGGGTTATGCTGTTTCTGATTGCATAAGGGAAACCAAACAACTGATGTGAATACAACCATCTTGGGTTATCACACTTAACATATCATTCTTATTGCTTTAGTATGTACAATGAATTCTAGACAACTGACAGGATTAAGGCTGTTATAATCCAGTTGCATTCCAGTCCCCTTTCTCCTTTATGCATTACAGTCTAGGAAGTTTTGTTGTCACACACCTAATTTCAGCAGTTTATAAATGGTATCAATACAACAGAAGCTTTACTCTAGTAAAAGAACATTCTCAGAACTAAGGCTGAAGGCAAGGATTGATTAAACACCCTTAGTCTATATGCAGAGATAGTTCATATGTTACACGTTACAGTAAAGAAAGCCCACAATGCAACTGATCTAATCTGAAAATTGAGAGACTTGTTTCAAGGCATAAGTTGTAAGGCTTTCGAAACTGTAAGATGCACAAAAAGCATGCAACATCAGAAGTTGGTGTCTGGATAGGAGACAGGGGTATACAATAAAGCAGTGACACATTCAAACCCTGACGAAGTTTCAGATACTTTCTTCAGGACTATCTAGGTCCAAAAGAAAAGGAATAGCCTATTCTTACAGATTTAAATAGAATTAAAATAAATACTTTTCTTTTACTGTAATGGATGAAGTGACATTACCATGGAATGAACAACTATACTTAAATGCAACACAAAATGACATTTCAAAAGCAGCAAAGTTAAATATCAGCATTGCTTATTTTTTTTCAGTCTCTTCCTATTGTAAAATATAGCCATATATCCTTTTACTAAATATTAGTGTATAGATTTAATCTAATGGATGTTTAAAAGTTAAAGAACTACAACCACCATTTATTTTTCTTTGGTTAAAAAATAAATATGTGAAAGCCTTATCACTACTATTGACTGCAAATCCATTCCCAAACAATGCTTAGGTAGAACAACCCAGTGTCCTGCAGAGCACCATATGAACCCTTTGGAAACAGCTAACAGAATAGAAGGAAGGAAAGAAAAAAACTCCAACAGCTCTGAGAGTGGAATAGCCCCAGACAACCTCAACTAAGGCCACACTACCAGGAAACTCAAAAGGCAAAGCAATAAGTTAATACCATTCAAGTAGGTTGGTTGGTTTGTTTGGTTTTTAAATACTGTTGTATTTTAGGTTTGTACTATGGATAGCACAGCAGTTAATACTTAACACCTTTGTGTACATTACTTCAGCCAGTACTGCTCCCATTCTACCACTCTTCCAGTTCACAGAAGTCTTAAAACTTGATAATAAATTGTTTCAAAGGACAGGCCTTAGTCCTGCAGGGCTTCAAGTGTAAACTGGCATTCTGCGATGGCAACAGTTGTCACAGAAAATGGGTGCATTTCAGAGAAAGAGAAATCTCTTGGGCAAAGCTGCTTCACAGATGCCATCAAAACACAAAACGTATTTGGAACTCTTACAGTACATAGATGAACTACTTTAGGTTTGCAAGAGCAGTTTGGTGGGAATTCAATTTTCTTTTAGCTTGCAATAGGAACTAAAAGTTGAGAACAAAACTCATTTACACAAAAAGACAAATCAGAAGCTGCAAATCTGCAGTAGAGGCAGAACCTCGTATGTATTAAGGACAGGACTTTGTAAACAGACAGAGTTAACTACTAAATACACTGTACTCAAGTGTAAAAAAGGTGGTTTTATTTGTTTTGAACCTTGTTTTTTATATTCCTGTCCATGATCTGGCATAAAATGCTCTGTCCATGATCTGGCAACGTATGAAAGTAAAGGGAAAGTCTAAAAGTTGGTTTTGTTAACTCAAGACTAACAAGCTGAACAGAGTGCTAAATTGTTCACTGTTGTGTGCTCCAGATGTAAAACCTCCCATAAAACCTAAATTAAGTCTTAGAAGATGAAGCACTGATATTAAAGAAGTTTTACAAGTGACTTTACCTAAACAGGAGGAAAACCCCTTCCCTAAGTATCCTACAGGCTGTCCACTTCAAACACCATTAACACGCTGCCTTGTCTCGTCATGTACACAGAAAGAAAAACCCAGAGTGATCTTAGGTGGTTGTCAGCCACTGCAGTATAGTTTATTATGAATACATGTGCTAACATCACAAGGCTACACAACTATATTTGTTATTTCCAAGGGCCATAATTTCTATTGAGGAATCCAGCTGATTAAAAAGATTTAGCTGAGATGCAAGACTGAACAACTGATAAAAGACTAGAAGAGACAAACTGGATCATAAGGATGCCTAGCATTGAAACAAAGACTTTACATCTACTGTATTTAACTCTGTAAGCAATAATTTAAATGAAACTGCTGATCATTTTGTAGGATGGACAGAACAGGATTTTATTCTTCCTCTTCCCCAAATGCAACCGGTAAAAGTAACTTGCTGCTATATTGATGCACCAGGGTCCCATTTTCCCCCCATCCACTTTAATCCATCTCTGGAATACAGCTTTATGTACAAACTGAAGTAACCAACCTTACACTTAGGGCTACCATGAAGGTAAATTCATCCCAGTTGTTCGTATCTGCTCCTCTGTTATGCAGATTTTGAACACAACACCTATACGCAGGAAGAACTTCCGCAGCACAGCTCGAAGCTCAGGAATCAGGTCAAACTGCATGATTTCACACAAGTATGGATAATACGTTGAAGCATGTGCCTTAAACTACCAGAGATACAAAAAAAGAATGTTATTCCCTATTACTAGAGGGAAGCACAGATTTTCTTCTATGTACATGGCTATAGCAACTCGTTCAAATACAAGTCCTCACCCAATCAAAGGCCCTTCTGGGTAGCCAAAGGGCCAGCAAGCACACTGTCTGTTTCTGCAGCAGCCTTAGCAGATGCCTACAGGAAACCACCCACTGAGAATGCACTTGGCACAACTTCCCCAAACAGAGTCAGACTGTTTTATGGCTCAGGGATTGCTCAGGCTGGAGGTGGTAGCAGGAACTACTTGTAGAAACACCCACTTCTGGTGTTATTTTGTCCCATCTGCCTCTTTGAAATAGCTGCAGTATGTAAGAAAGGCTTCCACAGCAGAACCAGTGCATGAAGATGTGTGTGTATTTGGGGTTTTTTTGCCCTTCAGTGACTTCCCATCTGCAGAACTCTCATTCACCATCTCTTCTAGTGTAAGAATCATCAGTCCTTTCCCTCTCTTCATGCTAACAGTGACTTTATGGGTGTCATTTCTTTTCCAGGTAAAGGATAACTGAGTAAAAGTCTAACCTACATAGTTTCATGTACGTGATCCAGTCTATATCCCTTTTTCCTGTTAAATTCTCTCAACCCTTTTCCGGCTCTATTACACCCTTTTGATATGGGGAATTAGAACTGCAAACAGTACTCCAGATGCAAATCTGTCATGACTTTATACAATAATATATTTTGTCCCCTATCATTCCCTAATAATGCTCAGTGTTACTTACAGGAGAAGTTAATGGGACACTTTCACCACAGAACTTTTTACTATAAAAAGATACTGGAACTGTGTACTAAGGAATGGCCAAGCTGCCATTTTACCTACAAATAGTTAAAACTGCTCGCACAGCACACTGTAGCCACAATGCTACCACTGAATTGCTGCTCCATGGACAAGCCAAGCCACCATAAATATTAGTAAATTGCCATAAAACATTCCAAACTTCACAAGATGTGAAATGA
Organism: Agapornis roseicollis; assembly: GCA_002631895.1. NCBI lineage: Eukaryota > Metazoa > Chordata > Aves > Psittaciformes > Psittacidae > Agapornis > Agapornis roseicollis. Next base: position 476,865 of record NDXB01022549.1, read on the forward strand.
CACACTCTGCAATACAGGGCAAAAACCCAAGAAGGGAAAAAACCATGGAGTATTGGAAAGTTAGAAAACAAAAAAAATAACTTCTAAAAGTTTCTCTGTACATCCTAACGTAGGGAATATTTGCATTCACCTTCTCCTCAAAAGGGCTGAGATCCTAAATGTTATTTTTTGCCATCACTGTCAAGGAACCACAACTGAGTTTATAGCGTTACCTCTACCCTTCTTGTGCAGCTGTAATGCAGCACAAGCCCATCCTCTATTGCACACTCAATGTGCTTTTATATGCAAGTCCTACAGTAATTCCATTAATGTTTCTATACAGCTGTGAATTTCATGGATGCAGTTTGACTTTTACAATGTACAATGCTTGCAAAAACCAGAGATGTAACAACTGCTTTATTTCAAGGAGTACATGTTACATGAGTAAGCAAACTGGCCACCTTGCACTATGGATGATAATAAAGACTGAATCCAACAGAAACAGAAATGAAAAAATACCTGAACACAAAGAGAATGAACTTCCAACCTGCTCTTACCTTTTCATCACTGATTTTTAATGTTTTGGTTAAAAACAACAGCAGGAGATTGGTCCAAGCTTCTCTGTGGCTTTCTGAATTCACGGTAATAAAATATGCCAGGGCTTCACTGCATACACTGAAGAGACAACACAGTTCAAACAAGCCATAAAGAAAACACATAAAAAGATTGTATAACACATATTGTTTATCCTCTCATAGTGTACTTTGTTTCCAAGCAAGATGCTGTCCATGTGGAGTCTTCAATCACTTGCAACAACTTTAATTACAAGACTTGCCTCAAGCATTTTTCTGTCACAGTAGTTGTTACAGACAATGGAACTGAAAGTTTCAACAAGGAACTACAGAGTCGGAGATGGAAGAGTCCAATTTTCCTCACAAACATTCTGTAATTAAAGTGTTGCCATCTTCAACCTGCAAACACTATTTCCTGATCCTTACACTGGGACAGCTTAGGCAACAGCAATGGGAAAGAGTTCTCCCTTCACATCTAGACTGCTTTATTAAAAACCTGCAGAGCTCAGCACCAGGGATTAAAGAGGGATTACTATGGCATTAATAAATTTTTGGTTCTAGATGCAGACTGTCAACACAAGGTATAAACTGTAGCACTTAGTAGGGCTTATTTGGGGTACCACCTTAACTGCAGCTCAGACTGCACTCTGTATACCTCTGAATAGCATTATGTACACAGATGTGATAAGTGTTCATGCACCATCGCTTTTGCACATGTACACTTCTCATGCTCTGCTCAGCAACTGAAACCAGAATATATTTGTATGCAGGGATGCACCATAGTGGCTGAAAACAGAAGGCAGCAGACCCAAGTCAGCTTGCTCTCACCTCAGCAGCCGTTGCTGTATTGCATTCCAGGAGTCTCGGCGGTTTTCATCCACATACATTCGAAAGAGTATTCTCAAGCAACAAGCCAAACTGCTGGTCTCTTGTTTTAAGAGATTGGGCTTGGATTTACCCTTGAACCCTAGAAATCAGTAGGGAGAGAGGGAATATTCACATTTGTAGTTGCCAAGAGGTGAAGTTTATCAACAATACCTCCACTAATGTACAGTAATGATTTCTTGTCCAGATAGTATTTCCTCTTTGATTTTAATTGAGACCTAATCTATCTATAAAGATATTTAACTACAGTGGTACCAACTGTGTATCTTTACTTTAGTCAAAAAAGCAGATAATTTAACAAACACAATTATCCACATCATTAAGAAGGAGACAAGTAACAAAAGCATGCAACACTCTCAGATTAATTGCAGAGTTTATTGCAATGGTGTAGTTTTTCATCTCCATAGCTAAAGCTCTAAGTGGAGCTCTATTTTTATCAAACAATAATAAAAGCCTCACCTGCTCTCCATAACACAGTTCGCTGCTCATAATTTGAATTAAAGGCTTTTGAAAATGAATGAGACTCTTGCAGACAATCCAGTAACTTAAAGAGGTGATGTGAAGACATGTATTTATACATTCCTTGGTCTTCTGTGTCAATGTGGATATCTGCATCCAACGCATCTCGCTAAAGGGGGTGAGGAGGAGGGAAGGAGGGAAAGAAATGTCAATAACATCCTTTATATATAATCTTTAGGAACTTTGATACTTCACAGACCATATGCCATTAACTCCAGATTCTATTCTTAAGTATAAGCAAAACGTAAGTGCAATATGACACAACAGATTGGTCTTTCAAATATAAATTATACTCTTTTCAATAGGATATTTTACAAGAGAGAAGTTATGATCGATCCTAGTAAGTGATAAGACAAAAAACGAAACAAAACAAACAAACAAAACACCAAAAAACCAACCACAAACCAAAAAACAACCAGAAACAACCCAAAACCCAAAGGACAACAAGGGAAGACTCTCCCTTAACAAGGCATGGAAAAGTCCTAGCAATACAATATAAAACCTTTCCTCTCCTGTACAAGCTGACTGAGTAGGTCTGCTAAATTCTTAAAAAACACCAAGATGAACCACAAACAGTGCCAGTTGCACAGTGTAAACGTTCCCCATCCTCAGCTAATGTCACATTTCATTAAAAATGGTCAATATTTTTAGCTAATTTCATTAGGAATTTAGCTACACCATTCCCCAATGCACAGCTTAAGAATAATGATACACACATTCAGGATAATGCTCAAAGTTAGAAACAGGAAAAGACTGTACACCCTATTTTGTAAACACACTTGAGAGCATGCTACGCTCTTAGTACTTTTATTGCCACAACAAAGTTGGAAATAAGTCTGACCATACCTGAGCTGCAGCCATGTGCTCAGCATCTTCCTTCTTACTTGTTGCTGGATAGAACACTATATTATCGATGGTCTGTATCAACTCCAGCTGTACCACACACTTTATAAGGAGGCCAGCAAATAGCTTCTGGTCTAAGAAAATGGAGTAATGTAACTTTCAGAAGCAATTTATGACAGTTCACTTAAAACCAGTTAGCAAAACCTACATTACCATTAACATTTTGATACACAGCAATGCTGTAAATTACCTTAAAGAGAAAGCACAAGTTATACATCTGTACCCCAACTTTAAAGTGCCTCAAAACTTCCTCTACAGAACTACAAAAATGGACTAGGAACAGCTATGAAAGTTTATTAAATAAACTGGAATGTTTTCCTTACTTGTATAAGGACCACCCTTCCAGCTTTCATCTGTGGGATTTGAAAACTGGCTTTGTCCTCTCTCTGAAGCATTTTTATCCATGCTGCTTAAAGACTGGTGATCTAGGTCTACATCCTAGAAGAGAACGTAGAACAGTTCTAGCAATCCAAAACACTACCAAACAACTATCAGTTTGCAGACATCTTAAATTCAAAGGCTTCCTGCATCCATTCCTTGTATCAAATACAAATGGATGTAAAATCCCGTGTTCATTGTCAAGTGTATTTTCGACAGTAAAATATTTTGAAAACCAACCTAACACAAACCACCTCAAGTCAGTTTGTTGCACTGAATGAACTCTTACCAAGTGTTTTTCACCTGCATCTTCCTCCATCCCTGCAGGCCTCCATGTCAGCAAGCTTCAAAAAGTAAAACAAAACAAAAATAGATAAAGACTGTTGCTCTTAAAGCAAGTATTTGTACGAGAATTAAGTTTATGAACTTACACATGAGGAATAGTAGTTTTGAAGATTTCCAGCATACAATTGCATGTCTGTCCCCAGACTTCAGGGCTGAATTTCTGTCCATTTAATATTACCAGGTTTTCTAGGCAGTTTGTACCTGATCGAGCCAACTGCTCATTATCTATGAAAGAAATGTTCCAGACTTATCAATTCTATAGTATCAGTGAAAAATTAAACATTCTCCATTACTGCCCCATTAGACATTTTTACCAATATTGTGAAATTAATGGTATCAAACCCAATGTTAGGAACCTACTGAATAAAATATAGCATTTAAAACTAGACTTCATGAGACTGAAATCCAAACAGGGAAGACAAAGGACAAAAGAGAAGCAGAAAAGAAGCATACAGTGAGAAAAAGGAAGGAAAAACACCAATTAGAAAATCATGATTTCCTGAAGGTAGTCCCCATATTCCCTGTTGGCAACATGCAGGATTTCAGGCATAGCAGTTGAAGCCCAAAAGAAAGCACATTCTTTAGGACATTGGATTTAAAAGTATTACGTGGTTGAGTGAAGGAAAGGGGGAAGAAGGAAACAAAAAAAAGGAAAAAAATCAGAATGGATATGTACATATATGTGTGCACGCATAGAAGTAAATGAGGTATTTTATCCATGCAGCCAAATAGATAAAAGTTGCTGGGAGAGGATCAATGCAACTCTTCAAAAGCTTTTGCTTTGTACAATAGCACAATAAACAGATGCACCATTAAGAGAAGAGCTACCTAAATGATTAAACAGAAAGATGCTCAAATATTTAGGATAGTGCATTCATCTGTGACTTAACATATTGTCCTGATAGTAGTTTTTATTCTTCCAAAATTCAGCTAACTTTTCCCTTCTTAATTAATGGTCATTTCAGAAAGATAAATTAAGCAAAAGATACAAATAAAATAAGCTACCTTGTTTTACACACCAGTGTAACTGTGCAAGTATATCAGGAAGAAGGATCTCATTTAAAGCTTCATAAAATTGTGTAAATACATCACAGATTGCATAAAGTGCGTGGTTACATGTTGTGGTCATCCATTCAGATTTCTATGAGAAAAAAAGAAAAGTCTTTGGTTTTTATGTGAGATCTTCTGTGATGATAGCACTTGGCTTATGCATGGCTGCTCAACAAAGGATGTGGCCTCTGAGGAGCAGAATTTAGATAAAAGCTTTACTCCTGCAGAAGTCTTGTCAGAAGCATTTAGTTGGTCACATGAATGCTGTTAAGAAAACTATGCATTTTCATAACAAAGAGTGAATATTCTCCTTGCAAATACTCAATAGGTCACTGGATGATATGACAACTTCATACATATCACAGAACATCATTATTTTGGGGGGCAGTATGGGTTGGAAATACAATAGCAAGACAAAAAATACAAACTGCTGCTTTGATTGTTCAAGCTCCTAAAAAATAACTCTAACATTTGCTAGCTTTTGGGGCTTTTGTTTTTACCTCTGTTTGTTGTTCAGGGAGCTTCATATTATCAAAAATCCGAAACACAATTCTGAACAGATCTTGCCACCAGTGCTTTTCAAAGGTATGGCCATAACTCTTCATTATTTCAAACATCACTGTTAGGCCTCTATAAATGAACCCACACAAGTAAAGGACAAGAGGTTAAACTGTGCACCTGATCTCTTCAGTAGCTGAATAATGACAATAATAATAAAGCTTTATTACCTTGTTCGAACATCTAATTTACATCGATTGATGATACAAGAAAGTTCAAATAAAATGGGAAACCATCCTCTGACCCATACTCTGTCCCCAGGAGCAACATTCATGTCATCACTTGTGTATTCTCTTAAGACCTTCAAGACGGGCAAGAAAGCAAGAAATTAAAAAAAATATTCTCAAAAATATCTAAATCTGAGAGATTTAGATACCACTAGTGGCACAGACAGACTTGAAAAGTTAGCTTAGTTTCTTCCATAAGACTCTAACCCTGTAAAATATTAAGTATAAAACTGAGACATAACTATTTGTGAAAATACCGGGGGAAAAATACAAGGAAAATAAGTATTTAAATCCATTTTACTTGAGTCCTGATGAAGGCTTTACAAGTTGCAGAGGTATGGACTTCAGGAAGCAAGTTTAACAGTGACAGGCAACAATTATATAAATATAGATAAGGAAATTCAAGCTTGGCATAAAGCAGTTCTACACTTTCCTGGCATATGGAATACAGCATACATGTCTTGCAATAGTAACATGTGACTGCAATTCCAAGCTCTTTTCAGGCAAGTAGCTATATTAAGTATTCACACAATAAATTGATGTAGAGAAATACGTGTGTTGGTAACCAATTTAACTAAACATAATCAGGATGACAGAAAAAGAATACTGTTTTCCAGGTCATTCTAATACTATTTAAACAAAACAAAATTATTTATTTCAGATTTGGCCTGATAAGACTCAAAATTATTTAGTTACTCCTAGTTTACTGCTTACATAATACTACACTGAGTCCTAATTCTGAATAAGCTTTTAATACATACACTTGCTGATGGAAGACCGAAGTTTGACTCCAAAAGTTGTTCTTAGTTACAAGGTTAGCCTCAGTTTTAACAGTACAAAATAATGGGAGAATACAAAGGGGTAAAAATTAAAACAAAATACCTGTGGTCTCTCTGAAACGTATTTTGCACAATAGCGAATAAGTCTGATGGCTTCCATGCTCGTGTCCGGAAATGCAACGTTACAGGCAAACTCAGAAAGACATTTTACTGCATCCTGAAATGAGTCAATTGCTGCTGGGAAGTGCTGTTGGAAAATACTTGCTGTGAAGAACAAACACACACACTGTTAAAAATTCACTGATATTGACATCCATAGATAAACTGGCATTGAGCTAGATATGTCAGACATGGTATGTCACTACCAAAGGGACAAACATGAAAGGCCCAGATCTTCTATATTAAATATGGGTCTCTCTTTCCTTACAATTTTCTCATCCCACCCCACTGCCCAAACTGGTCAGCAAAACACTCTCTCAGGTTGGATAATTACCAATTTTATAATCTAGGATTATTGCATGGCTTCTTATATGGTTCAGTTTCCTCCCACACCATATGCAAGCCAAAGCTTTTAAAATATTTGAGAAATAACAGGAGTAAAGCTTTATGTTAGCTTGTGAATAAAGTTGACTAAATTTACCTAAATTATCTAAGCCTGCAACTATTCATATTCTGTAGCAACAGGGGAAAAAAAAAAAATCAGCATGGAAGATCATGAAATGCATTCCTTAATCCAAAACAAAGTGTGACAGATGGAGCAGCATACAAGCTTATTGAATCTATTCCAAACTTCTATAGCAGGATATCTGTATCTAAGTCTTCCTGTCCATAGCAATCAGGAGATCTAATGGGTAAGACATAGCTGAACAGTTTTAAACAGTCTGGCTCCAAAATCTTGTTTTTATTTACCTGGAAATATGAAACTCTTATTCAGATAGGCTTTTAAAATCAGTCACAGCAGCAAATCTAGTTTGGGTACTTGCATCTGCCAAGCATTACTTACTAACTATGTGTGCTGTAGTTTGAAAGGCCAGCTCCACAATATTCCCATCATTGTCTGATGCTGCTTGATGGAAGACTGCAAAGATATTTTTCCAGCCTGAACGAATATTACCAGCTTGAGAGTTCACCATCTGAGCAATACAGCGTATTACCATGTCCCGAATAGTTGGAGATCTTAAAAAGAAAAAGGGAAGCAAGACTTTCACAAGTGGCACAACTTCACACAGCCACAAAGTAACTGCACCACTTCCATGTACACAACAATCTAATCCACACCGAGTAACATCTTTAAGCAGGACTAAAGCAAGCTAACACACAGAGTGCAGTGCATCACACCTGTTTTTCTTCATAATATGCTCAAAAGGCCTTAGGAAGTCTTTCTGGAAGCGGAAGTTGGCTAACTCTCCCTTCTCAAGAAATTTCATTGACAGCTGTCTTAATGAGTCTACTGCAAAGATGGCGACATCTTCATTAGGGTTACATCCAACCTAGAATGAAAACATACTTTCAAACACCAGCTGACTATTACTTATGAATAACAAATTCATCATCCAAGGTTCAAGTCAGTCCACTAAAAATCATTAGCACATTCAAGGTTTCAGATATTTAAAAAACAGCCATTACTTTCAGAGAGGGCTTTCTCAGTAATCTGACCCAACTAAACAGACCCATGGATTTTGTATGCAATAAATGCAGAACTATAATAGCCAGCTAGACACTAAAAAAATAAGCTCAGGTTAAAAAAGCCCCACCCAAACATGGTTCAGTTTCCAACAGAAAATAACTGTTATTCCAGGATCACCTGCATATATTTTACAGAAATATGATTTTTTTTTAGGAAATCTAACTTGGCATTTGATCAGAAGAGTAAGACAATGACATAAAGAATGCTTACAAATACAAAAATCACGTAATGAAGTGATAAAGATCATTCCCATAAGCATTTCCATTTCTATGCATACACTCTAGGTTTTTAAATAGGTGCTCCCTTTAAATGCCTTTATTGAATGGCTGCACCACTTAGAATATAAAAGGTAAAAGCTGACTAAGTCCTGCTATTCATATATGTTCTGTAACTTGATTTTTAAAAATACCTTATTGAAGTGATCTCCAATCACATGCCAAATCCTTGACCACTGCAGCCTAATGCGGTTCATGTTGTAATAGGATATCTCCACTATCTTCTGCAGGCTGAACATCCGTGGGTGGTGTGGGGAAGCCAGCTCATCCATGGAAACAGCACACAGCCATCGAACAAAGTCAACTGAACATTAGAAGACACTACAGTAAGTTCAGGATGTTACATTGCAAGAGTTCCTGTAACCCACAAAATGGCCAGCATACATACCAATTGCATTTCCATCCAGACGTGTTGATCCTGTAAATATCCTACGGAACAAGTAAGTAAGTTGCAGTTTTAGCTACACATCCACAGGAGTCAATCATATTTTACTGCTGTAGGCAAATGTCAGTATATCTCCTGGAGGTACCTGACAATTCCCCATGCCATAAAAAGCAACTGTTTTATTCTTACTCCTTGGCAGCAGTTCTTGTCCTGTCTCCTAGTCTAAGCATTCTTGTCCCTGCTGCTAGTCAGAGCCTAATATGCCCCTGTCCCACTGCAGGAAAGAGGCACAGATTCCCAATTCTATCCAGAGCACATAGTGCTGGAACTCTCATTTTGGTGCCAGCATGTTAAGTTTCATAGGGAGAATAAAGACATTAAGAAAGCTTTGCTGCAAGACATCACTGGATGCAGCCATCTGCTTGATCTTTACATGGTTCAAGAATACCAAAACTGGGGCTGTCAAAACAAATAGAAGACAGACTGTGAATGCACCATTGTCCCTTCTGCCTTCTCAAGAAATCTTGAGGGGAGTTCCGATCACTTATAGTGGTTCATGCAGACCACTGTAAAGTGAAGAATGTTCCCAAATCTTTTAGACTTCAATATGGTAACAGACAAATTTATGTTACAATGAATACTGCAAGTCTGAATAGATGATTCTACAGACTTGCCCAACAGTTTCAGTCATTATAAAAAAAGTCCCCTTCCAACACATGGTTTCTGATAGAAGCATCTCTGTAGACAACACTTTTAGGAGGACTGTTAAGAAAGATATAATTCAGATAAGAATGCAGTGACAAATAAAGAGCTGAAGAAGAACAACTAAAGAAATGCTGAAATACTGAGGTTCACAAGACCAAAACTGCATAATTTAATCGGGTAACAGACAGATTTTTAAACAAAAATACCTAAATACTGTAACACCAATCTAATTCTGGTCTTCACTAGTTTACTCTGAAAACACAGACATACAAACAGTGCCCCTTCTCACAATACACTACCTTACTTGTACTGCTATTTAATGACAGTCTTTGGCTTGTGACTATTACATGCCTTAAGAAGTCTACTTATTGGTTCCAGAGAAAGCCTCTAAGTATCAGCATGTGTCCCACAAGAGAAATGGGCTTTGAGAACAAAAGCCCCTCTCAGAGTCTGCAAATGAAGTGAGGATGGTCAATAACTTCATGTCACATTTTCCCCAGGTAGAGATGATACTCCCAGTACCTGTCTACAGCTACCACTACACTCTGTGAACTGGTCTCTCCCACAGACTCTTGAATGCTCGTCATATGCCGTTTATCAGCTCCACTTCCAACGAGGTTACCTGCAATAAAAACCATTAAACCCCAGTATTAAACCATCATGAAATCATGACTTCATATTAACCCCAACTTTATACAAGTAAAGACACATGACTACTGCTTCTAATTAGCTTGGAATTTATATGAGCACATTGTGCCTTTGCCTCTACCAGATTATTACAAAATTAAACATCCAGGAAGAAGTATGTTTTTTTATCCTTAAGGTGTTGTGTTTTGCCCATCACATTTATTAAGAGAATATAATACTGTTAAGATTGGAAATGATAAAATGTTATTTTAAAATACGATCTCTAAATCAGACACAAGTATTAATGCTGGGCACAGTTGTTATATTCAGGATCATTGTGCATAGCATCCGCTCCAAAGTGTTTTCAAAAGGAAGTAAATAAATTTTAATATCCTGTAACACTGATCTTTCTTAGCCATCATATTTGATCTATATATGCATATTTGTGAAGTTCAAGATTATTGCTCTCACCTAATCCCAGGCCCATGAACTCTTCCCCTCCAGATGCATAACCTTTGATGCTTCCTTCCCTTTCACGCCCAGAGCCAGATAAATATCGGGTTTTCACTCCAGTTCCTATTAGCTGTGCTAGTTCCAGCTGGCTAATGCATTTCAAGATCTAAAACAAAAAATATTTAAATATTGTGTTTCTGGAAACCATCATTTTTATTCATAACATATATTTATATTTAATATTTATAACTTTCCAAGTTATAAATATTTTAAAGGTTTTAAAGGTTAAAAAATTTTAAAGGTTACTTTCTCTAACCTTTAAAATTTCTTTGACAACAGTAACAGTTGTGATATAGCTGAAACATTACTAATACAACTGGAAATAAAGTCGAGTGATTCACTCAAGATCACCAGCTGCCATGAATCATTCCAAGACAAGAAAAAATAAACAGTTCCCACAAAGTCTAACTTGGATCTCTAACTAGCAGAGGAAACCTTTTTATTACTTCTCACAGCATCAATTTCCAAACCCACAAACTTGGAGTTGATCTCTGAGAGAATTCATTGTCCCAGGGAGATGAAAAGACTGAATTATTACAGCTACCACTTTGAGTAATGATGTTCCAACACTGGCAGTGAGAATGCCAAAATTGTGCCTTGACATCAGTACAAAACTGACTTCCTTCTTACTCACCCACATCATCCCTTGGACTGGCACAAGTATTTGTGATGGTATGCTGTAAGTCAGGTCCAAGCAATATGCCAGCTAGAGTACTTTCTGGCTCATATTATCACATAGCCAAAGAGCAATACCACAGAACATAACACAGCAGTAGTAGTAGAAGAATAAAATCCTTCAAGTTCTCAAAGAACACCACAGTTGCACTATTTAAACTGATCAAGATTTACCTCATGCCAAGAGTTCCCAAGATAGTTGCCATCTGTGTGAGCAACTGTAATAAGTGTCTTAATTGTATCTATGTTCTTCTGTTTCATTTCCGTAATACTGGAACTGGCAGTCAACAAGGAAAAGCGAGCAAGGGCCTGTACATAAGCATCCCGTTCAAGCTACAAAACAGAAACAAGCATCATAATCAAATCCCTGTAAAGCTAGAGAAAGCTACTTGTCCAGCATGCCTACACAGTTTTCTATGTATGTGACGCTATTAGAGCACCTTCCAGTCAAAGAAGAGTAGGATGCCAGTTAGCAAATGCTCTTAACAGAAGACTCAGCAATAAAAGGAAAGCAGAGATGAAGAAAAGCTTGGTGGTATCAAGATCTTAAACTAAAACACGGTAATATTTTATTTTATAATTTCAAGCAAGCAGATAAGACTCATCATTTTCTATGCTTAAGCTTGTAATTTTTCATCTGCCTCCCAGGGCCTACACTGCCCTTAACAAGCCCCATGCCAAATCTTACACAAACCTGCATTCCAAAAATACAGGCTATTCTGACTGCACAGCGTATTCCTTCCAAACAAAGGGATGCAACTTCTGTGTCATCGCAGTTCTGCAAGCCAACACTGTAAGCTGCCAGCAATGGAGTCCATACAAGCTAAAGAAAGGAAGAAACTAAGGTCAGAAGTCTATTACAGTTTTAGCCCAAAACATGAGGTAACTGAAACCAAATATATCCAAGAAGTCCACTGTTGCAGTACTTAACTCTTCAGAGTAGTTTTCTACCTGTTTAAAACTCTTAGCAATGAAGATACAAGAACAACTTCACACTCACTTTGAACATGGGTCTGACGTGATCCAGATGAGTGGCACTAGTAAAAGGAGCCTTTGCATGGCTTACTGCTTCCATGAGGGCTTTAGCTGTTTTAGCCATTTGTTCCATTTCCAAGTTGTACAACAACCTTCGCTGCTTCTCATTAGCTACACCTAAGGGGAACACCACACAGTTGCACTGGTTCCTTTTCTATGAGAATATTGCATGTCTTTGTATTGAGCATCTCAAAATGTCAAAGCTATTGCAAATAAAATCTGAATATAAAAATCTTCCAAAACGTTAGAATTCAGGAGGCTCTCATACATTACAAACAAGGAACTCCAGCACCAAAACCCTCATCCCAACTTAAGACTTCATTCTATACAAAACAACTAATTCAGCCCTTTATTTTAAGACCTATCATTTGAGAGGCATACACCATTAAGTCACTCTACCAGCCATTCTGAGTAAAAGCAGAGTATAGCTGGGGATACTGGTTTCTAGTGTACACTACACAGAGTAATCCTCATTTAGTCTAGATGAGGATAGGTGATTAGGTCATGATAAACTCTGATCTCTTTTTCAAACATTATCACAAGGAATGTGGCACTTGCCAGCCTTTGGACTACGACATGCTAGTGACAGGGAGACAACAAAACCAACCCAAACCTGTTGTCTAACACATGAAAACAAGAAGTTTACTTAAAAAGTGCCACCTTCAGTTATTCCACCATTTTCCATTCTGTTTAAAAGTAAAACCCAAATCTAGTTTCTGGTGAATCTCTGTGATGATGCCAGATGCACTTACACAGCTGTTTCCATCACAGAAGCCGCACTATTAAGTAATAACTGAGCCTCTTTCATTCCCAGTATCTGTATTAGCCATTCTAAATGTAATTTATGTATCACACAAAGATGTTTTCAAAAAGGGATCGGAACTCCACCATGACACCCTGAAAGTTACTACAAGAGTTCAAGAGCACTGTGGTCTTTCCAGTTTCTAGTTCCTTCTTACTTGGTTTACTAGTCTTGGTTGTAATTGCATATTCTTTTGTCTCTTTCATTGCAATCTTCTTTCCTTCTATTTCTTCATAGATTGTGGATAAATACTCTACTGGCAGGTCTTTACTGTCATTGATTCCTCGATTCATTTTAATGTATTGCTCCTTTGTCATTTTATTTTTTACCTGTAAAAAAACAAGGAAGTTGGAGATCTGATTCTGAACTCAGTTCCAGGGAAATTAGAACTTTGGGAAGTTTGAAGTTTGGGGTTTTTTAAATTCTACCTGTGGACTGTGCAAGTCTGTAGTCAGCATTATGATAGAGTAGGCCAAAACATAGGCAGTGTCAGCACTAGCAAATAGCGTTTGCCTAATGAAGAGATAAAAACAAAACAGGTTTTCAGAGCTCTAATTCCTCAATCCATTAGCCCTATTTCTACGTGTAAGAAAAGTACCCAGAAGTGCTGTGCATTCAGCCAAAGAGCTAACACAGCCTAAAATTGGTCTTTAGAAATGCATAAAGCCTCAAGTGTTTTAAAATGCAAATAAAAAGGGAAATAATATAAAAGCATCTTCTTCACAATTCTGAAAACTGGCAAAGAATGGAATTTTCAAGTACATTCTCAAAAGATTAAACATTATCCTCCTTTGGGTAATCCATGAATGCTGAAGAACAGTTTATTTTTCACTGCCAGGGTTTCATAAAGAATTATACAGAACCAATGTAATGATGCATCTACTGGACTAAGGAATAAGATGCAGCTAAACTTGAACATGTAGCTGAAATTCAGTGCTAGCTTATTGCATTAGAAACACTAGCAACGCTGCCTACTTGATTTCAACTATCATATATACATTTTGTTTAACATCAAATGGGCAAAAACATGTACCATATTATTAGCTATTTATGCCATGCATTTTCAGTTTTAGAAATTGCTACTGCTTATTACTGTTGTTTATACTTGACTGATGTACATTTGTTTAAAAACTGGACAACTAATACTGAAAGACTTTAACATACTTGGGGCTTTCTCTTCCAATAATTCCTTCTAGCAAATATTCGGGATTTAATGAAATGTCAAGCATCAGTATACTTCCTACCCAAATTTTCCAATTTGCCTAGGTTCAGCACCAACATCAGCAACAAGATGTGCTCCTCAGAACAGCCTGTGGAAGTTCCTGACCTGATATGAGTACAAGCTGCATCTTGCCCCTAAGGGCCACAAACAATACAGCCCTCTTACGGCACTTTTCCAGTACAAAGGTTTTGAATTACCGTTGGTTGCATTCAATATATCTAGCAGCAAACTTCTCCATTAATCTATCAATCTTCTGGGCTTCACCTGGCAGACGAAAACCTTCCAGAAATATACGGAGAGCAGAGACAAAGTCTTTTCCACAGAAATCAAGCTGGTCTACATAAGCGTACATCACTTCTTTGTTAAACTTGTTGCTTTCCCCAAGAAATTCCCCTACTTGAGTCTGAAAACACAAGGAACAGTTATTACCGTGCAATCCAACTGCCAGCTTTGCAAGAAAGTCTATAGCACAAGAATTGCATAGCTGTCCGTTTTGTAAGACTGATATGCTTCACTGCATAAGCAGAGCAACTGTTAGAAGGATGACAAGAAACCAGTGTCATTGGAAATGCCTTTAGTCTGCATATTGCTGCTTCTTTCACTTCCCAAATCAAGACCTGCATTGCTGTGAGCCAAGGAAAGCTGAACTGCACCCAAATTCACATGCAGCAGAGAATGCTTTGCCCCTGCAGTACCTGATATTCCTTTGTTGGCAAGATAACACTAACATAGGAATAGAACAAAATGCATGTTCCCATTTATGGGGAATCCCTCCAGTGTTTTAATGTAAGCACGACTACTTTACTAAAAACCCTGGGACAGGAAGTAAATAGAAATCAGCATTATTAAGTACCTTCATTAGAACCCTTACACTTCCAGTTATCTATTAATGAAATATGAACTACAGAGAGTGCATACAGACATCAGAAGACAGGAAGATGATGATGGGGCAAGAGTATTTTATTAATTACAATGCAGTCTTACAGAACAGAGGCGTTCCTCTTGGTGCAAAAACTGTGCAATGTCCTCTGCTGTAGTGCCAAGCATTCCCTGCTCCTGAAGGTACTGTATTCCTCTCTTTGGTTTTTTATTAAACCTGTTCAGACAAAAACATGGTCAAATTATGACATGCAATTGTAAAAATATCGCATCCTATAAAACGTTAGTTTTACAGAGCCCTTATAAACCAAAGAGCAATAGCACAGAATAGTTTTCTTTTTCTAGTATAGAAGAAATGTATTATCCATATTACACCATAAGTTACATCTCAAAGTAACTTCAGTTGCTAATAAGCTTAAAAGTTATTGCTGGAAAACTCACTTAACACCTGATACTTTTAAAATACTAAAAATTGAAGAATTCCCAAGAAATGTTAAAAACTTTTCTATTCAAGACCTTCTTACAGCATTTATAGACAAAGGTCCTCAAATGAAGGAAGAAAAGCTGAGCTGTACAATGATTTAATTCTCCAAAGCATTTCAATAAGACAACAAATTATGTAAATGATGAAACAACATTGAGTGCCTGCTCACATCAATTTCTCTCGAGGTATATACACACACTTTCCTCTCTTGTGCAGCTGAACCAGCACAAGTGAAAGCTATGAAACCACCTTTTCCTGTAGATTTCATCAAACTCCTTTTAACTACAATAGCCTCCTGTGCCAGCTAGCTTTTGACAACAACAAGCAAGTATTTTCAGCATTAAGATCAATTTGTAAGTGTCCCTACAGGTTTGATTGTGTAAAAACCATAGCAATATGGTTATATACAATTTTTGTTTTACTAGTGAACTTTCATTTCCTTGTTACACTAGACTCACAGTTCTATCCCATGTTCAATTATTTCCTTTTGTTGCTTGATGACTTCAAATTGCTCAGGATCATCTGGGATAGCAGTCTGAGTACCAACACTTCCAACTCCTGACGAGACAGTGGAGTCCAAAGAACTGACGCTACTCCGTCTCCCTCCACTGTCAAGGCCTTTACCTTCAGCCATTTCCTGTTCAGATGGTTTATATGAGCCTATTTATAAACAGGGTGAGACTTCAGTTATCCTGTTCAGTCAAAAGCTTTTAGTTATAGTATTTTTTAGTTGAAATATGTGAATCAATATTCTTATTTCACCATGTCTACTTTATGGCCGTCTACGCTATATGAAGGTGCTACTCTGATGCAATTCTAAAATAATCCAACAAAAGGCAGAAGAACAGCAGCAGCTATAGAAAAAATCTTGCATTTCAACTTAGGAACTGCAAGATTTGTCATGTTCTGTTCTGCATGAGCCAGTTTCTATAGTGTAGCCAATGCCCTGGCTAAAGTTCTTAAACAGAACCTGGTTATCTGAAGCAGACACCCAGGGTGCTGGGTATTGCAACAGCATTAACAATTGTTCATAAAACATTTCATTTGTATAAATTAATTGTTATGTAAAAACCTAGCACCTATACTTCTGAAGAGCTTCTAACCACTTAATAAACACAACTGCAAACTTGTTAAAGGAATTAGTCTCTCCATAAAAAAAAGCAATCTTACCCAAGCTAGCCTGATGATTGGGGTTCACATAAAGGTCTTTGCTCCATTCAACCATACATTTTAAGATAGAAACCAAACATTCAAGTCCTTTTTTCCTCAGGCTTAGTTCCTAAACAACAAAACAAAACCCAACAGCAAAACCAATAATTAAAAAAAGCCAAACTACAACCAAAAGACACCCTGAACCCTTTCCACCAATATAAGTATACCAACAAGCTTTTAGAAGACATTACATGACACCATTCAAATCTTAGGGAGTTTGTCACTTTGGGGGAAATCTATTGGTTAGACAAAGTTTCTGCCCCTTGACCACTTAGGTTGGATACATCCAACTATATTGACACCAGAACACATTCCAGCTGTTTTTTGTCAACTGATAACTGATAACCAAGAGCCAACAAACACCAAATCCTAAATACAGCCCCTCTACTGTAGGAATGATGATGACCATTCACTGAGTCTCTACAGTGGCAGATCCTTCCACAAGAAAGATAAGCATCTCACTACCTTAACTGCACAGCAAACAGTTCTATTCAAAATCTGACCAAAGGTGTCATGGCCTTTAAACCCATTTTCAGATCAAATGAGCGCAGTAAAACATTGAAACAATTCCAGTGGAAGGTGCGAGGTGCATTCAGTTCTAAGACCAACTTAAGCACCAAGTTCATGTCAGCCCTTGAAGCCATGAGGCTACAGAAATAGTGCTGCAGGACAATGCAACATCAGAATAATGTGTTCTCACTGAAAGCAGTCTGTACTCTACTCTCCCTCTAAGGATTGGGAAAGTGTAATTTTGAAAGCAAAATACTTCTGGTGGAGATATGGCACAAAAAGTTTGAACAAAGCAAATACAAGATGAAGGTACTGAAGTAAAAGGTACACAAAAAAAAAAAAAGTTATTTCAGTAAGGCAGAGAAAGGCTCATCTGATCCTCTCCCATGGCAGCCCAACAAAACAGTCCAGAACAAGCCAGTCTCACAATGCATCAAAATTAATCATGCTGCTTCAGCACCAAACTGCAAATAAACCAAGTAATGAAAAGTACATAACATCAGTAGGTTACAGACAACAGAAACCACTGGAAGTGTCAATGATGACGCAGAGACAGCAACATTTATGGAAAAAATAGCACCTTATCTTCAAAGCTCTTTCTTACCTGTAACGGTGTCATTCCCAGCTCATGCCCACTTCGCCCCTGTGCGATTTTGGACAAATCATTTACAAGGCGTTCAAATATATTAGCAGCATTTAAATCACAGTCATAGTTAACGTAAATATCCACTACACACTGAGCATCTGGGAAATGAAAGAAAGTATGAGTATTAGCATTCAGTGTAACTGCATTTTTAAAAGGATTCAGCCAGTTGGAGCAGGCAGTGGGGAGGAATCCAGACATTTAATCCAAACACTATGGGATCAAATTCAGTTTTTCACACTTAAACATGATACACAACACTTGTCTATGCAATAATTTCCATCTGCTGCCAGAGGAAGTGACTGCTGTTCACAACAATGTCAATACCTGCACAAATCCTAGTTAAAGTCTGAATCACCATCCATTTGTGTTCAAATGAGCTTGAAGAAGTCTCTAAAATATTCAGGAAGATCTCTTTGAAGAACACCTGCAAGATAAATGAAGTAAAGGACCTGATGATCTGAAGCTTATTAGAACCATGTCAAATGTACAAATCCATTTCTATCCACTAATTTCTCTTGAATAGTATCATCCCATGCATATTAGAATTTGAATACAGTAGTAATATACTAGTTTAGTAAGCAAACAAAACCAAGACATTAACTTCTAAGTTCCAGTTATCTTTTTATCATTGCAGTAATTTTATTTGAGAACTAGAGCATCATACAAATTAAGATTAAAAGTCTCTCACCTCAATCTGCATTTTTAAATGGGTCTTAAAATTTGAAAGCAGCGTGAGAAAGATGGCAAGAGAGAGCTCAAATACATCAGGAACAGAAGAGACTCCATTTTTAGATAATGCTACACAAAGATATTGCTTGATTGCATTGATGAACATTTCATGTGTCCTGAAAACTGGACCAGCATTCTGAAGTACTGAGAGAAGAAGCTGCAGAGACACTATCTTAGAACGCAGTTCATGGGATCTAGAAGAAAATTCAACATTAAATATATTTTTATTGGGTTTCTGAATACATACTTGTATTTAACATGAGCGCTATAGCATTTGTTCCCTGTCAAGAGAAATGACTGCTATTTTAATTCATTTCAATGTGGGGGGTAGGAGGGGTAGAAATCAGCCTGCAATGATTTCGGACAACATCCACCACCTTAATTTGGAGATTTTCCAGGTGTATTAACATTGTAGTCTAGGATAATAGATGCAACTCAGTGCTACTGAGATGTATTCTCTTACTCCCCCCTCAAAAGAACCACAAAAAACACAATCAAGGCCACTCTGACTAGTAAGATTAATAAACCCATCACACAAAGAAACCCTCAAGTATTTAATTTTTAATAATTTGAAGCAAACTTCAGTCCTAGATTCATCAAGTAACTAAAACAAGGGCCTGACAGGTGCATTTTGAATACTGGCTTTACTCTACAGCAGCTACTTAACTGTCTCCAAAAGCTACCTGAAGAAGACAGTATAATAAATATTGTCTCATTACTTGGGATCTGGTGGTCCATCACCAAGTGGTTTCATAGAGAGTTTGCACAACGACCTGAACACAAGGAAGGCATCCTTTTGTAGTACATGGGAAAACCTGGCAGCAGCTTGATGTCCAGATACATCTGTTTCCTTGAAAGCAGAAAACACAACAGTGAGACAAAGGAAGGGAGCAATTAAGAAGATTCCACAGCTCCTCAGAGTTATCTACAAATTTTTTAACAAAGGTACATTTGCCAAAGTTTAAATTAAACCTAAAGAGGACTACAAGCTATCCAGATCTTTTCACATGTGTTAACTGACTCTACTTTTCTGTTTACTACCCTGTATACCTGTTAATTAGTATTAGTATTAATACTACCCTGTATTAAAATACACCCAACATAAGCTATTTTAGAACAGTTTTCAGTATTTACTTAAATCACGGATCCTGCTTCAGCTTTCAAACCCAAGCAGGACACATATATTAAAGCTTCTGTCCCTTCTCTCTCCAAAATCCCAGTGTACTAGCTGGCATGATAAACACATTTCTTCTTTCCTAAATATATGTTAGCATCCAGTAAAGTTACTTACCAAATTGTCAGTGGAGGAAACAGATTGCCCATCATCTGGAATCCCATTTGTCTGTACATTTTCATTACTAGAGCCAGAAATTATATCTGCAGCCTCTAATGCAGGTAGAGCTTTAACTGTTTCTGTTACCTGTTTTTCTTCAGCCACTAAAGGGGAAAAAGGAAAACTGCTTAAAATCACCCACTGAGCTTTTTGTATCCTGTGGCTTTGTGAAGCTTTACGACCAAGTGGGACAGAATTAGCACTGGTAAACTAGAAAGTTTATTAGCTACCAGCAAAAGAAGAATATTGAGAGACAAAAACCTGTTTTTCCTGCCTCAATAGGTGTTCTTGACAATATACTTAGTAACAAAAAATAACTTCCATGCTTTTATATTCACAGGAATACAAGTTTGTCAATGCACATGCATCTGGTCTATTTTAGGAGATTTTGTTACCTTTCACAGCTGACTTGACCACATCTTCCAAGATGCCTTTAACCATTTCCTTTTCTCCATCAGTTCTGTCCTCTAATGAAACACACAAAGAGAGAATTTTGAATCTAGTACTTTTACTTTTTAAGGAAGATTAAAAGGAGACACATGGCAAATGTAAAAAGGGTAAAAATTATAGATTTTCTTTAGCAGTTCTCCTCTAAAGTAACTTTCAAGAAGTCATACAAAAATACTCATTGATGTTATTTCTATTGCTTAAATCAAAGCACTCATTTTTAATGCTGTGATTTTGTCATTTGTATTTATCAACTTCCACAAACTTCTAGTTTCCTGGTATCCTACATTCCCAATTTCGAAACAGTATTTGCTTATGACAAGGTCTTCATAATACACATTATTTTTACCACAGGACTTCAATTACCTCAAAGCAATTCTGTCACTTCCCATGAATTGCCATTATTCTCCTCCTTTCCTTCCCTTTGTCAACCTAATCAAGCCTAACTCCACTATAATTCTAAGCAGATAAACCACACATAGTTTTACTAGAATTCGAGGGATAACATGAACCCTTCCTCAACAGCTATAATGTAGACACTATAACGTAGAGCTAAGGAAGGCCTGTATACTTTCAATAACTACTAAGAAAAGCCAAGCACTCTTTGAGTCAATAACCCCAGTCACATCTCCCAAAGATAGCCTAAAAGAGCATTTTCCAATAGAAGGATTGTAACTGAAAGCAGCAGACACAACTATTCTTGCTCACCTGATGCTGACAGAGTCAGATTCTGCTCCAACTTCACGTCTCCATTTTCCACCCTCTCAGGCTCACCATTTGTTAATTCCACGCTTACAGGAACAGCAGGTTTGCCTTCCTGATAGCTGTGCTTTAACTGACTGATCTTGGAAGACTTGGACACTGCCTGAATTGCAGGAGACTGGGATTTTTGCTGATTCATTTTTTCTACTTCTTTGGATTCCTGTATCTTGAAAAAACAATATGAGTAAGTTAATCTAAGGCACAAAACACCGTAAAGGAAAACAGATGTCTATGAGAACTGATGTTCCTTTGTGAATTCACATGTTAACAAGAAAAAATCAGTGAATATATAATCATTTGGCAAGTCAAATGAAAAATATGCACTTCAAGCTTATTTTAAAAGCATCCCATCATTCATTTACACAATGTCATTTGGCAGAAACTACAATGTGAAACCTTGCTATCAGCAATAAGCTTCATAATTTAATCAGTCAGTGTGATTCACTGCAGGATTTAACAGGGGTTTTTGAAACTACCAATCAATAGATACCCAAGTACTACGGCAGACCCATTAAAAATAAAAAAGACTTTTCTGTTCATTTGTCAAACTTAAACATTTGAGATGAGCAAAAGTAATCATTACTTACAGCTTGGTTTTCCATCCGTGTAAAAATGACATTTAACATCTGTGTAAGTGTAGCTTTGGCAGTTGTCTGATTAATAAGATTTTTACTGGCCAGATAGATGTTGTAGCAGGTTCTAACAGTCTGAAGAATTGTTCCTTCATGAATTTCTATATATGGAGATGTTACTGCAGTGAGGAGAGCCTGAAGAAGTCCATAGAACAGTAAAAATGAAATCTAAGCAAATAGGCAGCAATACACTTCATGCAGGTCTTCCATACTGATCAGTGGGTTTGTTATGAAACACATATCTGTTCATAAGATACTACTATGCCTTGTTGAGAACATACACTGCAGATCTCTCTAGAAAGACAGGAGAGCAGACAGGCTAGAGTAGCAGTCCACGATATTGCATCACAGTCAGTGCCTTCAGTTGAAGGCTGATAGCAATTCATTGGCCTAATGAACACGGACATTACTAGCCTAGATGAAGCTGTCTGCAAGTATCTAGGCCACAGCTTATCCCAGAAAGAAGAACAAAAGTACTCTGCTTCACCAAGAGGAAATACATTTCACATGCCAATTCTGACACTGTAATAGCCTCCCTGTATTCAGTGACACATGTAACAAGGTAAGAAATGGAGAAACTGGGCCCTAATAATGCTTCCCATTATTTTTTTTTCCCATTACAAAATCAAAGACAGAGAAAGCAAATCAATATTGCACCAAAATGAACCAAATAAAATACCTTAATTATCTGCAGTTGTACTCCTTCATCTGTTTGAGGACCCTGAAAGCAATTGCAAATGGTTTCAACTATTCGGTCAATCAGCCGTTTTCCAGGAGCTCCGCTGTCTGGAGCATTGCCAGTGATATGTCCATATGCAATGAGTTTCTAGGTAAAAAGAATGCAAGTTAGACAACCACAGATAAAGTAAGGCATTAAAAAGAGGTTAACCTCACTGAACCAGTTTTAACACATAAATTTAACAGCATTGATAGCTTGGCTACCAGCTACTTGGACTTCGCAGATCTGGACAAAACAGACTTAAGTAAGTGATACACAAGCTTTTGCCACCCATACCATTTCTTCCTACTATAGCAAAACAGAACTTTTAAACATCAATCTTTATACCTATTAGAATCATAGAATAGTTAAGGTTGGAAAGGAGCTTAAGATCACCCAGTTCCAACCCCCCTGCCATAAGCAGGGACACCTCACACTAAACCGTGCCACCCAAGGCTCTGTCCAACCTGGCATTGAACACCGCCAGGGATGGAGCACTCACAACCTCCCTGGGCAACCCATTCCAGCATCTCACCGCCCTAACAGGAAAGAATTTCTTCCTTAGATCCAGTCTAAATCTCTCCTGTTTCAGTTTGAACCCGTTACCCCTTGTCCTGTCACTACAGTCGCTGATGAAGAGTCCCTCCCCAGCATCCCTATAGCCCCCCTTCAGATACTGGAAGGCTGCTATGAGGTCTCCACGCAGCCTTCTCTTCTTCAGGTTGAACAGTCTCAACTTTCTCAGCCTGTCTTCATACGGCAGGTGCTCCAATCCCCTGATCATCCTCCTGGCCCCCTTCTGGACTTGTTCCAACATTTCCATGCCCTTTTTATTCACAACAGAAAGGTTGTAGCCCACATAATTGGTGGAAATTAAGTTGCATTTATTTTTTCTTTAAGAATCTAAGGAGGAACAAGCTAGAAAGACTCCAGAGTTTGACCTCCCATCACATCAGCTCTACAGGACACACCATGGCTAATACTCCTTTTAGAGCACCACAGATTAAATAACTTTACTGAATAATGTAAGCATTCATAAGCTTCAATAAAGGCTTACTTCATTGTCAGCACTTTTGACTATGACAGGACACACTTTCAGCCAAGTCTGATGGTAACCTATTTTGTACAGTTTATGCATCCAAATAGCCACAGTGGGCATCTGCACAGCTGTGTGCACTCTGAACAGCCTTACTGCTTCACTCCAAGAGTGCACACAAGATGTTTGTAACTGCATGTTTCTCCATTTCACTCTGCCAAGTTTAAACAGAACACTTACCTGTAAACAATCCAGTGAAGTGCTGACAATGCGTGGAGACTTTGACTGGCAGGCTAGTTCAAAAGGAAGGAAATATTTATCTGCTTCAATGAAGTTTGCCTTTGGTGGAGCAGCAGTGCCTTCTCTAGGTCAGATAAGAAGAGTTATTAATTTTTCTAAACAGGTATATCACAGCAAACTACGCTTCCTCCTTTTCCAAATTTAAAGCTGAATGGTATGTAACAGCATACAAATGCAATGCAGATTTATCTCACACATACTTTCTCAAAGGAAGTTCAATCTTAAAAAGCCACACAGAAAACATTTTACACTTATTTATATTGCATCTGACCTCTGCATATATTCTTTAACTTAACTCTTTTCTTGCTACACACCAACACTGTCCTACTACCTAAAATACTAGGGAGCTCCTACAGCTTAAATGCTAAATCTATCAGTTATTTTGAATTAACTAAACAGGGCTCCCATGAGGGATACTAAGCCCATTTGGGGGCTCATTTTAAAATCATAGCACAGTGCTGGAAGAGTGTTTTAAAAATGTATTCTAGATCTAGGAAGTTAAGAGGATATACTATCAAACACGGGTTACCTACTGCTCTTTGTGATTTCCTTTCAGGCTATATTAAGCCCAGTAAAAGGAAGTGAAAAACTAGCAGCTTTTAGAAGTTTTGCAAGTTTTTCCATAGTGAAATTCAGAGGCAGTTATGGCTTGAGGAGCCACAGCCACAAATATTGTGTAATTGAACACAGGGCCATATGTTTTTTTCAGACAAGTATGTAACCGGGTATTCACAAACTCACTGCTGTAACGTATATGCACTCTTAAGTGTCCACTATCAAATTATTCCCCTTGCTGTCTTCATGCATAGCTTACAGCAACTAATATTTACCTTTGCTTTTCCAGCTCAGTTTTTATCTCATCTGGAAGAAAGAAAAAAAAATTCAAAGCACGAACACCAAACATGTTATCATTGTTCATAACATAAACAAAGCAAAGCTGTTTTATACCAGAAGTCTTATACTTCAGCATTTGCTATTCCTTTGCTGTAACATCTTCAGAGATTGTAAACAGTTACTGGAAGGTGCATCTCAACTTTTACATGAAAAAGCTAATTTTTTCAAACATTCTTAACAAAAGATACCTTTAGAACACACAGGTATAGTATGCAATTTTTATTCAAGAGTAAGTCTACATCACATAGCTCAGGTCTGCAGAAGTCTTTAAGCCACTGCATAAACCATTAGCTCCTGTTAACTACAATGCTAGATAGCCTGCCTTTGTTAACCCTTACAACATGACATCAACTCACAAGAGATAAGAAATTCTGCATGCATGCTGTCATTCTGCCAGCAGAGATATTCTTTTGTTTGTTAATTACACGTTTAGAGAGCTTTTCATAAAATTACAGAAAGAAAGAACAACCAAACCATGAAGGTTTTTTGTTACTCCTGTATACAGCAGCAAATCCCAAAGAGCCTAGCCTGGCTTTTTCAGGATTCCCAACATATCACCATGATGCGCAACACAGGCCAGAACTGCACTACCCCACACACAGCCTAAGCATTTACTGTGACCACTGACATAAAATCAGCCAAAATAGCATACGCAGTAAGGCTGCACAGCTACAATCATTTGTAACACCACATGGAATCCTCTCCATCTCACCCTACATTATGTGCCTGCTCAGTGTCACACTTACAGAACTTCTTTCAATAGCAAAGTTAGCAGAAACAGATCATTCACTTGTTTTACACAACTCTGGAGGGGCACCATTGGTTGGGATTAGATGTGTGCAGTTCAGATTATTTGGTGCTCTTTGTGAGCCTCAATTGTTTCTTCTGTGTCAGAAGCATCAATACACAAAACCTACTAACAAACAAGGACTGCAACAAACACATACTACAGTTTTTTTGCACAGTCCTACTCTTCAGTGGAAGTTACAAGAATTAATCCTTGCTGAGTATGCCTATTTTGTAACATTACTACCCCTATTTTATAGACAAAATGAAAGGAAAATGCAGAGGAAACCTGCATAACTACAAGCTGTGAGTGGTTAAGCTACATCCAGGAGTGGGACTTGCTATTCTATCTGCCATATTCTCTCATTAATGAAAGTCAACCTGACATCCATTAGCAATAAATGACGTAAGACCTGAAATAACATTATCCACCCTACAGTCAACAAAACAGAATATTTGAAGAGTCACAGACCTACAAAGCTCTGTTCAGAAGCCCATTTCCTAATAAAATCCAGCATGTAAACAACCATGTCCAGCAGTTTTAAAGGTGAGACAACTTTCACTTGCCAGTACTGCATAAGCTAACAGCAAGGCACCAAACCCAGCCCATAGTCCCAGTGCCTTGGATTTCAGAATCTGAAGTAACTTTGCAGCTCTGTGACAGTGCAAAGACTGCATCATCATCCCCTCGTACGTCAGGCTTCAACTGGTAAGGAAAGTGAACAGAATAGACACTGTCCATAGGAAATAACCAAGGTTATTTCTAACAGACTAATGCTGTAAATCTTAATACAGCACCACTTCTTGTATCACTGTTTACTTCATTTCAGTATCCAAGTTGGTTTATCAACAATGCGTCCATTCAGAAGTTCAATTCAGCAAAATTTTAATACAGTTCTCTTGATTTTATTAGTTTCCCCATCTTTAACACCATGTTATGATCCACAGAGCTCCTGAAAACAACACATACTAAAGGACCCAAAGATGTACTGGAAAAATATTTAAGACTAGCATCCCATACAAGAGCAATAACCACCTCACACTGAGATACTCCATAGATTAAATAAATAAATCTAAACCAGCCCTAAGTTCCCCACAATTTTATTATATAAAGGTGTTCTAAAGCCATATGAAAACATAACAGTATTTTAGTAGATAATGCTGGCAGAAAAGAATAAATGAGAGCACAAAACCAAATTGCAGGCATGCCTCTGCTACTGACTGCGTCACACTAGTTTGGAAATCTCCACATCTGAAGTGCTCATTTGGTGGTCTGACAGCGAAACAGAAACTGTTGCCTCATTGAAGTTCGTTGCCATTGAACACCTTGCCAAGCTCTGACCAAGGACAGCAAACTTCCAGAAACCTACTGCCACTGCCACACTCTTCTTCTAGTCATAGGACCGAGGGACACAGCTTAATTCCATTCTACAGAAGGGAGTGAATTTTGATCAGTCTCTGGTCACCACAACTGATCCCTAACTCGGAGGTTTTGCTTCAGAGCTATCTGCTACTCTCAAGGCCAGAGTGTATCAGCATACATCCCACCTATTTAGTCAGAAACATCTTCAACTCGGGCACTATGTGTGCTGCTTGCTCAATGCAAGTCTTTCAGCATTCCTACCAGGCAAAAGAACTGGAATAACAAGCAAGGCCTTGCAGGAATTTCTTCCAGGGCTTCTGGCCATAATAAAGGCAGGATGAAGCTCATGCTGCGAGCAACTACCTTCCTATAGTAGATGGATGGTTTAAGTTTGCTTGTACTGAAAACTACATATTAAAACAGAGGAAATACTTGCCTGCCTGCAACTATATGCATCCTATGCTAATGTCAATCAAGTTTTTTTCAGTAGAAGCAAACTAGTTCCTGTGCAGAAAATGGTATCGCTTGTGTTAGCACGACACAAGCAATGCCTTCCCATAGCTTGTCACAACTCCAGACAGCAGTGCCAATACAAACACATGGAACAGAAGCAAAAGCTTTCTTCCTCCCAACCCAGTCAAGTCTACTGCATTGCCTAATTCCAAGCTACCTCCATCTTCAATTAAAAAAAAACCCTGACACTCCACATTTATTGATTTTATTGATCTACAGAGAAGCCTTTAGAAAAGGCTGCCACAATGAAGCAAGACTATCTCCTCTGCCCCAGAGTTGTCAAAATATGCTAGCCAAAAGGCTACTAAACTAAGAAACAAACTTGTTTTAGACATCTGTCATCCCTATCCTGGGATGAGTTAAACACACAACTAGATGCCCAACTGAAAGTACGGCTAACAAATGATTTTTTAACAAGCTAACTAAACAAAATCTGTTCTTACAAAGCCTGAAGATCTGTACATGGAGGTGCACAGGCAATCAAAGGAGGTCACATACCCAGGCTGGCTGCACAGTATGTAATTAAAAATAGCCCTAGTAGGGCAAAGTAGTAGTTTATGAGAGACTCAGGCACACAATTAGCATTAGACCAATATGGACTACTGTGTTACACACTGTGTTCCACTGCGAAGTTTTCATGGTAGCGATTATTTCGGTATACTTACTAAGAACCATGAGTACCTAGAGCACCATGTAAATGCTTATTAAGCAACTACTTTCATACAATACACTGGCTGTCTGCTAAAAACAAATTTCCTTAAAAATACAGTTGTCTAAAGCACAGCAGAAAAGCTGCTCTGTTTAAAAAACCCCATTTCTCCCAGTCTCTCCTGGGGCTTACTAGCACTGAGAGTACAGGATACAACCGTTATACCTACTGATGAAGCAAGAGACTGCATGATCTATTCAAACTCTGCTTGCTCAACATTTAACACTGTATATTTCAAACAAGAGGGTGAAGAGAGGGAAATAGAAAAAGCCCCCAAAACACCATTAGGAACTAGTTTTGCTCCCCTTCCTCCATACTCATTGTGTTTACGTCCTGTTTGAGCCTGCATTATTTTTCATGTCTACAAAACCATGAAGATATTCTGCAGTTCGAAACTGAAGTGTTAGTCCAGCAGAAGGTATATTACTGGGAAAGGAAGAGGAAAAAAAAAAGGCAAGAACAGTTTAAAATTAGAACGAAAGAAAACCTGTATTTCCTTCATGAGAATGACAGTAATTTTCAATAGTAAATTACTTTAGATCTCAGGAGTTGAACACATTCAAAACTATGAAGAACTTGTGTAAAAGAAAACAAAAGCATCATTCCCATAGTTATAAGTATAGTCCCCTTTCTCACCCAGCAAAAAATCTACAGCATGTGTAGTTAATAGAAACACTACTGCAGTTACACTACAGCAGAAACTGCAGAAGTGGCTGCAGGTTAACTTGTATTAGGTAGTTGTAGAACGCAACTCTATTTAGAAGAAAGATTCCTCATAGACTTCCCTACTTCCAAGAGTAGATATAATTTACACATGTTCTGTCTCTGTGTTGACTGGTTTATAAATGGTACAATACCTCAAGGCTCCATTAAAAAGACCATTGTATACACAAGACAGCACAGCAAATGGAATTTAGTAAGAGGCAGAAAGGAATTATTGATAGCATGACACGGAGAAAAGAAGAAAAAAAGACAACAGCTGACACAATTACCAGCTTCATAAAGTTAACTTCATATTTCTCTCAAACTGAATTAATTTTACTCAGTTAACTCAACTCATTATTCAAAACACTGAAGCATCTTTCATCCTAAGCAGTATGTGTAGATTATGAAGTTTGGCCTCAATTCCTCAGACTGCAAGTAATGTTCTTCCCACATTTCTTAGCATATTTACAGGGCTTTATAATTAAGCTAACACTTTTGAAACTGAAATCATAGTCTGAGTAAACATAAAGTATAAGCTTAACTAAACTATGTAAATAAATCTGATTTTTTTTTTCATTTGAGTAAAAAAGAACTTAAACAGAACAAAGTTTGGGGGGGGGGGGGGAGGGAGAATCGCATGTAAATAAACAA